>NIUQ01000257.1:0-59288 GCA_002796945.1 Plectus sambesii
GTGCAAAAAACTTTGAGCTGATATTTTGAATTGGCGCGGTAATGATAATGGTTGATTACAGTACACGGCCAAGATTCGAACCGAAGTGTCTTGACCACGAATGAGATGCTAGGTCATGTGGGTCGCAACAAACGCAGTTAAACACTCCTTAATTACCACAAACTTGACAAAAAAAGTCACTCCGCAGTTTGCCCACGAGAAAACGGCGAAGTGACACTTTATCCCTTTGCCTCCTCGCTACTCATTAGGTTCTATCTCAGAATGCAAAAATGAAATAGCTTCCCACAGTCTCTCATCTAACGTTAAACATCAGGTTTCGATTACGAAATTACTCACAACTGTAGCCGGTGATGCCGCGGTTCAGCTGTTCTTCAGAAACAGGAAAGAAGGTGCCGACGAAGTAGTTGACAAGAGAGGCTGTCAGAATAACGAGAAGGCCAAGTTGCATGCGACTTTCGAAGCTCGTTCCAATGAATACGATAGACATCAATACAGTGCACGTCACTAAAATTTTCAAACTGTTTCAATAATACACGTGTGCAGCTGCAAAATCACGCGAGATCATGTGGCGAGACGACTAAAATAAATTATTTAACATAAAATAAATCTAATTTGTGATGTCCCTCATCTTTCATTTCACTCGAAAGACTACGTCTCACTCAAAATGCCTTTTTTAAAAAGTTCTTCACTAAGCATTTGGACTATTGCATTAATTCCCCCACACAGACAACCTGCGCTATATGCACATATACTTGATGCGCTTGAATACTACATGTATACTGCATATTGCATATGCTACCGTACTCATGCACATTAATATCAACGTATGGCGCCTTACCAAGACCGATAATGCGGACGTCCATGGTATCGTTGTCGATAATGATCCAGTCGTTCGCCTTCATTATATCGCGAACTGTCTCGGCGAATCCGACGACGTACATGGCAGCGCCGACAGAGTTAGCGACGGAGAAAATCAATCCGATTGCCCCGCCGAACTCAGGTCCCAATGACCTACAGCATGGAAAATATTCAAATGAAGCGGAAATCCGACAAAAGCTCATTAAATACCTTTAAAATTTTGAAATAAATTCAGTTTCCGCTCCAAATCAACTGGCAGACGCTAAATTTTGAACGCTTTCGAATCAGTTCAGGTCAGTAGTTTCAAATTCTGCAAACCCTCACAAATTTAGCCAGAAAGCGTGTAAAGCCGCATTCTCTGACAATCACATCATCTATGACACGCGCAAGCATTAAGCTGTCAAGATACTTCGTTATCGTGGTGAAAAATGTTAGAATGGCCTAAAAAATGAAAACGAAAAATTCAAGAAAGATACCAGAAATTCTGAGAAACACAAATTTACGGCTTCTGCACGAAATTTTATAGGACGTTTGCATACCGACTGATTAGGAAGTAGGCGCCGCCGCCTTTAACTTCGCCATTCGTGCAAATGGCACACATTGATAACGTTGTAATAGTTGTCACGGTCGACGCGAACAGAACAATCAGAGAACCCAGAACTGAAAATATTCTTGAACTGTAAGCGGAATTGAATGAAAAAACTGGAAGAGAGAATAACTTTGGTCTAAATTTTGTATTACTTCACCTACAGGGTGACAAGATAGTTCTGTGACAAACTTTGATAGTAATTTTTGGGACATCAGGTTGAGTAATTGTTTGAAATTTGATGTAATTTTAAAGCCAGTAAAATTCTCTATTAAGATGCATACATGCTTTGTCAACCATTCGAGATAGCGGACGCTGACGAGTTAAACAAGTGAAAACACTCCGCTAGAGTCCAGCGTTGTGGTGCGGCTATAAGACACTCGATATCTTTAAAATGTTATAAAATAGCAGGATTTTGGTTAGGTTCCCCTGCCGGGCATCCAAACGAATCACCAGAACGCCCTCTATCATAGGCAAGTCAAAAAATACTCATTCCAGATCAGAAGCGAGTGAAACGATGAACTAAGAGACATCCTTTTAAGTTCAGTCGAACATTCGTTCCTCAATGAGAAAAATGATTGCTGAGATGAAAGTATGGACTGAATCAGTCCAACATTCCACCAGAAAGTATATGTATCCTACTTTTTCCATAAAACATCAAGTATGTAACTCAAATTTCACTATCCGCATAAAAAACCTTTAGAAAAGGCATGCAGATATTAAGCTTGACGCAACCTGGTAGTGTGAGAACATTTTGTATACTAATGAGAAATTATTCATAAATGATGTATCTATTTATTCTTTAAATGATTGCGTTTTAGTAAGCAGCGCTTCCGCTATCTCTCAGGACTAGAAGTTTTTGAATAAATCGTATTATTTGATTATTTCCATGACTTGAGCGGAATTGTCCTAAAATTTTAGCCAAATCACTTTTTTGCCCCTTAAAGCTTGAAAATCGATCCCTGCGTCAACCGAAATATGGCTTTAGCGTTGTTAATGAAATAAGGCAGCCAAAAATTATGTAAAAATCAAATATAAATGGTTCAAATGTAATTGTGTGCCTGCTGACACAACAAATATGATTTTCAATCGAACCCAACGGAAAATGTTAGGTCGCTGTAGCTTTAACAAATAGCCTCTTTCCAATTTAAACGAAAACTCTGTGAACTCGGCATATGGGGTATCTTGGAGACCTGTGTCAATGCTCAAGTTTCCTGCAGTAGTAACTTTCTGAAAGCTGATCTCAAAAACAATCGCGCAAAATACTGTTTGATATCACTGCGTCGTTTGGGCGTTTCGCTCTCAACGGTTAAAGGAACGCTAATTTCATCAGAGGTGACTAAATTGAATGAAATCAAACATGGATACAGTATAGTAAACAGGGTTAATATTGCCTGTTTTAAATTTCAAGTGATTTAGTGCAGTACTTTTTAAGCTAAACTCAAAATCTTTGTCACCGAACTTTCATTTCACCCTGCAATATGCTAGTTTCTTTTATTATGAAACAAAAACTGCACAATAAATAACGATTTTTCTCAATAATTTATGACTTTTGATGAAAAGTTAATGAAGGAACAAATTGGCAGTAACAGTTACATTCTCGAATGCGGGATATTTTTGCAAAATGTTCTGGATGGTAACTCTCTTGCTCTTATACGTAGGGAGAGAGGAGTGGAGGCATTTGGTGCTGGCCATTTCCGTTTAGGCTTCTATCGGCAAAACAGAATACAAAATTTAGTTTGCACTGTTATTACGATTAACTGCCAAAAGGAGAGTTAAGTCGCTCACGCAAGCCGGCCTGGCCGGCGATCCAGCTGATGCGGAGGTAGAGCATGACGCCGAGGATGTTGAGCAGACAGCGGACGAAGACACCCTCCACCCATCCAAACTTCAAGCGCGTCTTCACCAATGACGTCGCCTTGATTTTGTCAAACTGCGTCGAAGCCCAGCTGCGTCGTTTGGAGTCACCGCGCTCGTTGTTCTAAATAATGATCAGTGCATTGGATTGTACAGAGTTATCCATCCTTATATTAGCGTTCTAGTTATATAGTGCCATCTTTAAGTACTGTAGAAAAGATAGCGCAGAATGTCCGTTGTCCTCTGTGAGCAAAAGACAGGCGGGTGGCCGGATGATGAGCGGACAGCAACAGACAGTCTGCGCTCTCTCTTCAGCAGTACTTACGAATAGAACTCTTTATATCTTGTTCATTCTTCTCGCACCAGAAAAAATATTCACTGTTTTTTCAATAAAATGTTCATGGAATTCCATGAAGCATTCCATAAATTCCATGAACACTTCATTGAAAAAATAATAAATAATTTTTCTGGTGCGTGAACAATAAAAAAGACTATCTAATTAATTCTCCTACACTAAAATGGTGTTTAAAGGCGGTGCTTCTCTCTGAGGGAACTCGAAGCGAAAATAACAGATTTGAGTTTTATGCAGTAAATCTGTATTCTGGCAAATTTCTTAAAGCGGGATTTTTTGACGGCAAATAAAGTGCGATGTCATTTTATTGAGATCATGGTAAAAATACGTGTTCTTTTGCAACTTCACGAACTATTAAGGCAAATTTCAATACTTAAGCCAAAGCCTGGGGTAATCTTGTATTTGTACAGGCAAGTTGTATTTGCTGTACCTTCAGTTTGGCGTCACCTGTATCCAATGAAGCAGTCTTTCCGTGAAACAGGGCCTTCATAGATGGACGAGATACTAGTAGTCTGCCTCCAAAGTCGCTCGACCTCCGATAAAAATCAATCGTAGGCGGCTTTTCGATCGATTTTGAAGTCCTGAAAAGTTTAAATGCTCTCAAATACTGTTCAAACGCTATACCGGTCGTAATTTCGACTTAAAAAGTGCACGAAAATTCAAATTGTATCACAGAATACACGTTTATACCACAAAATTACAGTGGTAAAAACGTGGTATAAACAAAATGACTATTTCCGTTAAAATACTGCGGTTTTTCGTGCTCGGTCTCCTCGAACACCATGGGGCCTCGGAGGTAAGCTAGAGTGAACGTATGATATTATTAAAGCAAAAAATAAGTTACCAATTGCTTTTGTGATAAAGGGAATTACTTTCGCTGGCTGACGAAGAGCGGCGGTTGAAAAGCCGGCGACTAGTGCGGTCAGCAGGGTCGGTTCCTAAACACCAAAATCACATAGCAAATGGATTAAATGATTGTGATCTTTCATAAGTATGGCCATGCTATCCACATAATTTTCAGAATTGCGCAGAACGATGGAATATTAATGTTTAGGAAATGCATTCCCTCGCAGAGTCAATCTATAGGCAGGGGAGGCGACATTCATTGCCACTCGCTCACCTTTGAGAGGAGGATTTCTAAGTTGAACGTCCATAAGCATATCTGCAGCATTCTCCATTGGGCTCTGATTCCCATTGAAACCCGGGGAATTATTGTGTAAGCGAGCGTAGTTATCATCTGTCGCGATCGATTCAGCTAACGGGTGCTTTTCCTCTTCCAAATTAACATTCATCTCTGTAATTTTATTTAATACACTTTTGTTCAGATTGTTCTATTGTTCTCACCGGTATCCCTGAAGTATGCCCACTGTAGTTGCAACGTATGCAAGTGTCTGAAACAGAGAAATAAGTAGACAAACCATTGGTCAAAAATAGAATAAATGGCCCTCGTTACGTTGAAAAAATTAATGTATATGATATGTTTCAAATTTTAAAGACGGTTCATTCAGAATACCGTACATTAATCGCACCGTGTTTGGGTTTCGCAACGATAATGCGCGCGCTTCCGCGAACGGAACTCTAGATCCCCTACATACAGGGTGTATCAACAGTTTCTATACACGTTTGATGATTATTAATAACTCTGGTAATATGCAACAAAGTTCAATGTGGTTTTTTGCATCTTATAGAACTCTCTTTAACTTAAGTATTCGTTTCTTAATCATAAGGAACAGATTAAAAATTTTAGATTAAAAGTTCAAGTTTAATTAATTTTAAATCATAAAAATCAGAACATCAAGATATTCGGATTGTTTACTGAGTGGCTGATTTTTCTTTATTAATTTATTGGTCTCATCTCCTTCTGTTTGCGTACCAAACTAATGAAACGCTGAAATGACTTAAGGCAGTAGTCATTTGTACAAAGACGCGAAATGGTGTATTTCGATTTAAAATGCGTAAAATGAGCAGCTGTAATCCAATTCCTATGATTGAAAGCGAAAATTTAAGTTAAAGAGAGCTCTAAAAGATATAATAAAGCGCGTTGAATTTGTTTGCAAATTACCAGAGTTATTGGTCATCAAACGTGGATACAAACTTTTGATGCACCCTGTACTGCAAAACTCTCAAAAAGATAACATTCATTTCATCTCAACATCCATCAGATACGCAATCGAAATCGGTTTCATTATAAGACGGTTTCACAAGAAAGATGTCGAACTATAACGAATAATTCTTGCAATCAAACAAAACATAAAATAGGTAATTTCATTCATTGTTCGTAACTGAGGTGATTGCAATATTAAATTTTAGGCAATGAAATATATAAATACAAGAGCAATGTTTTTTGAGCGAACGATCCTGATAATGAATCTAAAACTTAGCATATGCATTCTATTTAGCGTCGCTGAAAAGCTATTTTTCAGCTTGATGTGACAGATAGATACACCAGGAAACTGTTATTGACTCAAGCGGGACAACAGATTGGAATGTAGAGTAAAAAGGCGAGCAAACAAAAAATGACGACATATGGAATAATAAACCGAAACGATTGCAACAAGTAATCAGTTTGCATGAATCGCAAGACTGTTTAATCTTTTCCCGCTTATTAGTTGGCTGTGAACGGTATTTTTTATGCAAAATCTCCGCACTCAGTCATCCCTAATCCCAAGTTAAGCAATTCGCACACAGCTTCGGTATTCGCCTTTATTTTATCATCGATAATTGGAACGGTTAGGATCCTCGAAAGAATGTTTGATGCTTTATATGGAAATGATGAAATTAATAAATCACGGTAACGTCTAAGGATGACGCGGAGAATGATTTATTGTCACAAAGATAAGGAGTGGGAGCAAACAACGTTGAAACCTCACGTCCAAAAGTCTCAGTCACCAAATGACAGTATTTCTACTGATCAAACACTGTTCCCAATTAATGAAACGCAAGAGAACCTGTTGTTGTTGACTTGATCTCCAAGACTTGTTTTGCAAGTTTTGAAACCCCGTTTATGAAATTCCAAGACAGTCACCATCGGCCAAAGCGACACTTGTCACCGGCCCTGAAAAAGTGTATTTTGTTTTGTACAGGCAATTAATACCGCCATAGCGACAAGTCTATAGCGATACATTGGATTGGTCCCGAGTGATATCTTTAACATGTTAACAGCATCTGCCATAGCGACAATCAGCTAATTAACCGTTCCCCTCCCCCCTCTACCTCGCTGCCCCTACTGCCTAACCTAGGCAATTATGAAGGGCAAACTGGGCCAAAACTGTCTTTCCCCCACGTTGGACAGTTCATCTGACTGTCGCGTGCTCTGCCTGAACGGAACTTTCATTGTCCGCATGACATTTAAGTAGATTCTCTCTTTGGAGGCGCCGATAAAATGCATACCTTATAATAATTGGATCCGAAACGATAACCAGCATACTGTAGTAGCTCATAGCGACGTTTTTTTTGCGGTCCCCAGGGTGTCGCTATGGCCGATGTTGACTGTACTTACAAGGCATTGCAAATGTTTGAAACGGATTTAAGCTCTTGTAAATACTGCCCTCGGCAAAGCGTGTTGATCCGCCCATCGATGAAGAGCAGAAGATTTTTTGCACGGTCGGGTGTTTTGTCTGGTAATGCGCAAAACGGAAAAATGTTTCATGGATGCTGTATCGCTTGATTATTTTGCAGCGCACTGTTTGCTTCGTTCTAGTTCTGTTTTATTGGCGCCACCTTTGTGCTTTTCTTGCAACTTACCGCTACATCCTGCCTTTTACACTCTTCTTTATAGCCCTCTTCAATTGTTAAAAGTAACTCTTAAACTTGCAACATTTCGTACACAGCCAAACTCGGATATGAGCAAGGTGGAAATATGGAAGACACTTTGGCATTTCACGCGCCTCGTAATTTAATGTCATATGCGATATGACGCAGACGATGGAGAGTAGAAACCCACACATGAGAGAATTTTGAGCATACGAAGCAGGAACTCAATAATATTTCATCATTCATCAGAGCTTTTAATCAATTCACACGTTCGCCCTGCACAATAATTTTGGCATGCGATACTTTAGTGGTAATGATTTTGCCAGTAGCGCCAAAACTGAGGGACAAAGTTGATATTTTGTCCATAGGACCGAAAATATCAATTTACCGCCAATCTTAATACCGTACAAATGATTAAACCGTAAGTACGAAAAATGCGAATGTGAGAGCTTTTGAGAGTGAGCTCATTTCCATAGGGGGTTCTAAATAAGAATTGTTAGAGGATTCCATTGGATCCCTTATATCCAGGTTTGACTCTATCTTTGAGTGCACTCGAGGGTGGTCAAAGGGCGGCGATCTAGAGTTTAGAAGCGCGTGACCCTCTTGATCAGGCCAGAACGGTAGGCAGAGACAGACAGTTATTATTGTCTCACTTTCAAAAACACATGAAAATGATCATAACACGTTGAATAGTTCATATTCTGTTTTATTTCATAACTTACGATTTGCCTAAATACTGATAGTTTAGAAAACGGAATCAAAGAGCAAACATTTCAGTTATTACTCATTCTATAATTTGCTTGAAGTGCTAGTAGCTGAGAGAAAGGGAAACTTCAGTTTCATTTTTGATCAAAAATGTGAGTACTGAAATTTAATGATCTGGCTCAAAAGCTGAATCTTATGTTTTACTGATAAATGCAAGCTGAATTTATTGATAGGCATGCCTCTTTTAATATTCTCACGCCTGCACCCTTAGCGAATTAAAAGTAAGAAATCGAACACCGGCAGAGAAGAGAGCGGCATTTTACAGACTTCCTCGAGTCGAATACTATTGTTTATGTTTTCGAATGGCCAGAGATCAGAAGCGAGACGCAAATGTCGGGTTTTGATCGCCGTAAGGTGTGCGATCCCGCATTCGTTCGTCGAACAGTGACGCTCGCCGATGATCGCTGATCTGTGATTAATGCGTTCAGCCGACTACCGCTATGCCCAAATGAATATAAAAAGGGGGAGGGTTATTAAAACTGCCCCCAAAATGATGAAATCGACCAGTCAAAAAAATTTACGTAAAACGGTCGGTCAAACAAGGGACTACTGAAAATGACCGGTCAAAATATTAATGCTGAATTGCACTTCAAGTTTTGCGTTAAACTTTGCCGTGCTTGCAATATTGAACGGAAAACTTTATTAGGTGCATATTATTATAACGTAAGAAAAACAAATCAAAAAACATTTCTGCGGTTCAGCAAAGTGCACAGAATATACAGGGTGTCCTACCCCACATAAGTGCGCCGAATTGATTTGTGAATAATTTTTTCATTTTGCACTAATTTGAATCATGTTTCTAACATATTTTAGAGCGTTTATAGATTTTTTTCTGGTACATGATCAGCTATAACGGATAATGGCGAAGGAAACTACAAGGATTTTATGTGAGGTAACCGTTTTTTCGAAAAATGAGGTACAGGGTCGGCCGCAAGTATGATTGAATTTAATTTGCTGCCATTTCTGAACCACCCAATCGATTTTGCTGAAATTTTACAGGAATGTTGCAAACTGACTGAATATTTTTTTATTCTGATTTTCAAGTTATTTCGTTCACACATTCTTTGGAATCAATCGTTCAAATGCAATCAACGCAGTTCTACTGATGAAAAAGTAACGATACGATTTGTTTTATGAATAGCTTATTCCGGAATAATTCAACTAAGCTGAAACTTTAACATAGTAATCTGCAGATGTTGGAATTTCGTTTGAAACAGGTAATAATGAATTCGACCATGGCGCTGTCAAGATATGGCCATGCAAAGAGAAGGTCTCATTTTCGAGGAAATTACCATACACTTTGCGTGTCGCACGAGAATCGCTTGAAAAATAAGACCTTATCTTTGTATGGCCATATCTTGACGGCCCCATGACCGAATTAATTGTTCCCTGTTTCAAACGAATTGCATGCAACGCGCATAACCGTGCTCTTGTGCGATTTTCCAAACGAGTGCAAAATCGCACTTTTCTTAAAGTTGGCTTAAAATGACGAAAAATGGACTTGTTTCAAAGATTAAATAAGAAAATCTAAGTTTCCGATTGCTTCGTCAGCGATTAACACTGCATTAAATAATTTGAACATTCATGAATTTATAACTGTTTAAAGTTTAATACTTGCTTATGATCTACCCCATGTTCGGCGGAAAATCAGAATTGCGAAATTTGTATTCTAATGCTTGATTGCAGTGAATGCTTGAACCAATTAACTTGTATCACAGAATAAAAAACTCAACCAACCTGCTACATTCCTGCAAAGCTTAAGCGAAATTGGTTGCGTGGTTAAGACCTGGTATTAATTTAAAATTCACAAGAGGTACGTGGTGGTCGCTGTATTACTTAATGGCGATGCAGCAATTCAAGTGTAACGAGTTTATATTTGCGCAAAAATATCTTGTTACAGTACAATGCAAAAATGCAGTATTACTTTAATTTACACTGTGAAAACTTGAAACTACAGAGTGGCCAAAAAAGGAAAACATTTCATATTTCGTACATATCTCAGCAACCGCCGAATTCTCAAAATACCGCCAAATTTTAACTGAACATAAATCTGATAGGTATCTGACTGGGAGGAAATTCCCATGTGCCACCATGCTCCGTGACGCAAATGGTTCGTAGCTAATCCTGAAGCGCCCTGCTGATACGTCTTACACTTTCAACTTTACTGCAGAGATTTTCCAACTTTTTGTAACTTTTTTCTCTCAAAAAATTGTTTATTTTGAATAATTGAATGGGCAAATGGTAAGATATTCGGCAGAAGATAACGCTGTTATTGTTAATGACAGGCGGGATCACCGTCGGGGCGCCCGTAAGATTGTAGCAACCAGGCGAGACCGAGCCATTTTTGACGCCCAGGGGCCTATTTCATAAAACTGTTGCAATTGCAACTGCGATTCCGCAACTGCAACAGTTGCAACTGCAATTCCGCAATCCCGCAATTCTGCAGCAATCTGAAAAGCTCGTTTAAATTTGAAGCGTGGTTCTCAAGCCGCACAGCATGATACCGTAATTTTATTTGCATGGCGGTTTTCTTCTAATTTCAAAATTAGAACAGACTACTGTCCCGATATGCCATTAACTCGTTACGAATTGGAAAAAATTCAAAAATTTCGCATCATATCACTCATCGTTATGCTCTCTTTCTATGCTAGTCTTAGTACTCTGCTTTATTCTTCATTAATTTTACATTAATTTTATCTTTTCGAGAGAATTGCAGAATTGCAACTTTTTTTCGCACCACAATTTGTGATGCGACATTTTTTTCGCAACTGTTGCAGAATTGCGGATTAGTGCCACTTTTTTGAAATTGCGGTCCCGCAATTTTGCAATTCTGCGACTGCAACTGTTGCAAACGCAACTCGGCAATTCCGCAACTGCAACAGTTTTATGAAACAGAAAGTTGCAGAATTGCGTGATGACGACGCAAATTGCAGCGCAATTCTGCAATTCTGCAATTGCAATAGTTTTATGAAACAGGCCCCAGGGCGTATAAATTGCTCCCACTTGCATAAATGATCTAATTACTGTTTCATAAGCACTTCCTTGTGATTTAGTTTTCTTAAATTAACTCAAAAATTTACGATTTGTGATAAAATACTGGTACCAGGTTTTCTCGGAAATAAGCCCCGGGCTTATTTTCGAGAAATAGCATTTTCGAACCTCAAAATTTTCCTCTAAAATACGCCCGGGGCTTATTTTCGAGAAATGCAGAAATCGTAGTGTTTTGCCCTCCAGTTCATAAAAATAGCATTTACACATAATTTATGACCATCCTGTCCGAAAAGTAAACCTAAAGCACTCAATAATACAGTAGAGCAGATAAACGCAACGAATTTCGATTTTTCACCGCGTGTTTTGCGATGATTTTATTGCGAAATCGTATCGCACTATGATATAATATGCGTATTTAATTACGCCCCGGGCGTATTATCGAGAAAAGGCAGCAAAACTGGTATGTTTTTTGTCGCGGTCGGAATAATTTTTGACCGGAAAATTAGCCCGCGGGTGTTTTCGAAAAGGCTTTCGAAAATACGCCCGGGGGCTTACTTTCGAGAAAACCCGGTAGTTTTTCAGGTGAAAACGCCTCCGTGAGCATGTCTTCAGTGGCAGCGCGAAGTAAAGTGCTCTGGATGAACATTTTGTGATTTGCTTTTTTCTCTAGTCAGATAGCAATTAGATGTACGTATCTTCAGTTAAAATTTTGCGTTATTTAGTGCGGCGGTTGCCGAGATATGCATGAAACAAGAAAATTTATCCTTTTTTGGGCCACACTGTAGACATTTCATAACTAGTGGTACAAATTTATGGTATTATATTTCGAAGGTACAAATATTCGCAAATTGGCCGAGTTGCAAATTTTGAGGAAACAAGTACCTGCGAATAATTTCTATTCCTACAGTAATGAATGCTGATGTATTGCCGTTACAAATCATTTACTGTTGTGCAGGCGCTGTAATAAATCTGTTGTGTGCAAATGGCAAAAATCATGTTCAATTCAAGACGAAAGAGATACATCGAAAGGGAATGATTGATGATCAGTGAGCATCCGAGTGATCGATGAAGGATTGACTCTCCGTCTGAACACATTCTTCGACAATTACACCTTAACCTTAGGCATCATGTGAATTTAAATAGACGTCACCGCTCGCTTATGCATATACAGGGTGTATCAAAAGTAGGTAAACACGTTTGAGGACAAATAACTCTGATTAAACGCAACCAACAGTTATGCAGCTTTTTGCGTCTTATAGAGCTTTTGTTAACTTAGATTTTTGTTTTTAATCATGAAAATACGATCAATAAAACACATCCTACGCAATATTTAGCGGAATGCAATATTTCGTGTCTTCGTACGTGATTTCAACTGTTACTCACAAAAAGAACACAATATTTTTGGAAATAACACAAATTTTTACACAATTACGATGATTTATTGGTTTGATCTCGCTTTTTTAATTTATTAATTAAATACCAATTGTGAATGAAAGATGTTGTGTTCTTTCTGTGAGTAACAGTTGAAATCACGTACGAAGACACAAAATATTGCATTCCGGATGCTCACTGATCATCAATCATCCCCTTTGGATGTATCTCATTCGTCTTGAACTGAACAAGTTTATTGCCATTTGCTCTCGACAGATTTATTACAACGCCTGCACAACGGTTAATGATTTGTAACGGCGATACATCAGCATTAATTATACAAGGTGTTCAAAGAATTCCTGCTGATTTTTTAATAACTTTCCAAAGAGTCAACGGATTTTGATAATTTTGGATTTTTTACAATCCCCGCGCTCTGAGAAATGTTTTGTCATGTTAAAGTATGTCCCAAATTAGGAAAGTAACCCTAATTTTAGGGGTATCATTACACTGGAAAACTGCTTCAATGAACTTTTTGGAGCTTTGAACACTGAATGACAGAAAAACAAAATTGTTAAAAAGTAGCCCTGAAATAAGGAGTAACTGCTTGATTATGGGTCATAAATTTTTTATGCAAATGAATCTTTAGGGCGCAGGGATTGTAAAAAATTCAAACTTATCAATATCCGTTTATTCTGTGCAAAGTTTTTAACAAAACAAATCGCTAACATAACATTGGACATCGTGTTTAATCACTTTATTATCACCGAGTTCGTCGTTAAGAGCACAACATTCAACGTAACAGTTATTTTGTCACTTAATTAAATGAAAACGACATAAAATGATAAAATAACAATTCAATATAATTAAATTTTATGTCTACTAATTAACTCCTCAACAAAATTCTCTCTTCCAATTTATTTGAGAGTAGTAATAGCATTAATCGTAACTGTCAATTCAAACAATGCGTTTGTCCCGATGGATTACTGCAGTTAATGCGTAGGGTAGCACCCGAGCATACGAGAAATTCGGGCATTTCCGTCGGGTGGTACCCGACTCGGGAGCCTTCCCGGGCGCTACTCTAGGGTAGACCGTACCCTAAGTTTCGAGAAACCGGCCCCAGAGTTATTTGTCTTCAAACATGTTTACCTACTTTTGGTACACTCTGTACAGTCAACTGTGTCTATAACGTCGGTCTTTAGCCAGTTCCTTTATGTGTTGTACAGGGCCAACTGCTTTTATAACGCAATTGCCTCTATAACGTCGGTCTTCGACCGATCCCTTGACTGACGTTATAAGCACAGTTGACTGTGTTCAAAGAACTGTATAGCGCTCTAGAGACCGGGTTCATGACTATTCGAGGCACAAGATTGCTTTTTTAGAGATGGCGATGCTGAAATTTTTAACAACAAATGCGCTTGAATGTATTTTACACTGTTTCGAATTATTCAACCAGTTCCCTTGGAAAATTCTAGAGAAAAACTAGAACTTTTAAGCAAAAAAAGTTAGAGTGAGAAGTGCACGTAGCCGACTGTTCTTTCTTTATCATGGCACAAAACTGTTCCTCACAATTGTTTTTCCAACTGCTGAGAATGCATAGGTTTTGTGACATACTGTATTTCTTCCAATAAACGCCCCCTTCCAGTAACCGCCCCTCTTCAGGGTGTTTGAAATAAGAAATGCCTATGCAGTGTAGGTCAACACTGAACTCCCATTCAAATTCGACTACCAATGTCGCAGTCTATTTATTTATGAGTTATGTTCTATGTTGAGGTGATAATTGGAAAAAGTTGATGCCTTCTCTCCATCCAAGGAGCGCCTAGTTCAAGCATCGGCTGATATAATAAACGTCTACCCTCCAATTAACGCCCTCCTTCCAATTAACGTCTCCCTCACGCTTAGGTTGAAAAAGTAAGCGCCCACGGCGATTATAAGAGGATTTACGGTAAGCCTTAGCGCAAACTACTACACTAGAGGGAGGGTAGAGGTTGCGAACGGAGTAGGATGATTTACCCACCCCTAATCTGGATCGCATTCTTCTTTCTTTTCTTACTATCATTGCTATACTATTCTTGTTTTCTTTACCCTCAGAAAAGGACAGTAGTGCGCGATTGGTACGAATGCGGTATTGTTAGGCTATAGAAAAACTTTGCCGATCTGTCCATATCGCAATGATATAAGATATTGTTATGAAATCACGGAAAACTACGCGTCCTATAATGTAGCTTTTATTCTTATCTTATTTCTCTGCTTGTATAAGTTATTTTCATATGTAAAAAATTGTCCAAAACTAAGAGTGAAGATTATTTTGGTGCAGATGCATCGTAAAATAATGAGATAAAGGCTGGATGAGAAATTAAGTGTAGCTCACCACGGCCCGGCTCACTACAAATCCTGAGCTACGTGTACATCGTGTGTGTTCCTGAAAAAAGACGGTTTGCACTCTTTCGAACTTTACAGCGTTCTCTAAAAACATTCAAGCGCGTACTACACGGCGCGCCTAATTTTAATGGCACCATATATTAAAAGAACTGTGCCTTTAAAAGAAAAATATGACAATTTCGAAATATTGGCCAATCTTGATGTTGCGTACCCAACGAGGAATAGAAAGATGCCTGACAATGACTTAACGATATGACCTTATAAATTGATCTTACATTTAGGACAAATGATAGATATTTCGTGCAAGTTCAGTGGTAATACTGCGGTGGCGGACGGAAAGGAATGAATTCTGTTCGCCCAACGCTTCTGCCAATGATATTTAATTCTGATGGATCTATTTACGTACATGAATAGGACAGATCGTCAACGCAACGACGACTGGTTTTTCCCCCACTTAAGGCCAATAAACTGTGAGCAAATGACAGAACATATTAAAACTGATCAATTAAACCATGCCCCTCTTCACAATTCGCCCATTAAACCTTGTTTGCGACGTCATTTTATGCGTTGAGTGGTGCGCTTAGGTAGAAGATAAGAGCGAAAACGTAAAAGCGAATGGAAAAATTATTCTGAAAGTCTAATCATCAGATCTGACAATCTAAATCAGGCATTGATGTTATCTGGTCTATTATCTCTCCAGCGGGATTACTTTCTAATTGGCTCCGGGACCAGGCGGATGAATTTTTCTGTCGTCAAGTTGAATAGTGAAAATGCTTAGGAATGCCTGAAGCCGAAGCTGTGTCCTCGCCTGCCTGTATCAATAAAGTTCAAGCGTCAGGGAAGATATGATCTTATTTTTGCTAATGATAAAATCAGGAACGAATTCACCGAGCTAACGCGACTGTGTTGCTGTATACTGAATTATAAATTTGATAACGTGAACTCATAAAATTTGATAATTAAGTTCGATAATTAATAAAATTTGCCAATCCACCTAATGGATGTTATTTGGAGGTATATTCGAGTTCCAACTCTCATATATCTGGATTCTGTTTAGTGTTCTAGCGCATTTAAAGCACGTAAAATGGCGAAATTTTTCTTATATTTTGGCACTTCTGCATTGGTATGTGGCTAATCTTATAGAATGGTAATTATAGCCGCAGGATATGCCGCAAAAGAGCCAGTCTAGTAGCGTTCAGGATGAAATTTTCTGCTGCATGAGAACTGAATTGATATCATATCACCCCCCTTTCAAATGGCATCAGGTGTAATTAAAGTAAATATGTGAGTTGTCTCATGCACCACACTTTCGTTGATTAAGGTCAAGCTATAGATGTTCAGGAAAACGCTTCAAAATAAGCTTTTCCTCAGTGAAAATGTTTGAAACGTTTATAATTACACAATCTTTAATTAAGTATTATGACTGATTCTCTCATTTTAAAACGAAATCAAAGTGAGGAGCTTTTTATAAAAATGCGCTCCACCTTCATAATTATGGTGAGCTCATTTCAAAGTTTAATAATTAAAATTCCTCACTGGAAACCGCTGTAGATAGTGACTGATTTTACAAGTATTTCGCCTTTGGGGACTACTGAAATTATTTTCTGTTTCGATCAAACCTGATAAATTTTGCTTTAGTCTTCTGCAAACGTCGTTCGCTGAGTAGAGGAAGTCTCCTTCAATGGCCGATTCAATCGACAGCGAGTCAAATCCCTCATCCTATCCGGATGGTTTTCGAGTAGAAAGCGTCCCAGAAGGAGACAATTCGACCGGATATCAACGAGGACCAGATAGTGTTTCATCACTTTCTTCAGTTGGACGATTTCAAATCGCTTCACTCAAAGATACCCATGAATCCAACGCAATTCACATCTCTGTCAGCTCGAGTAGCATAGGAAATCAACGAAAAGAGTCGTTCGGCACCGGCGAAATCTGTCTCGCTGATGAAAAAAACATGCGGTACGTTAAGTTTGATTCACGACATCGCCGTGACAGACACGAATTAATTTTATTACTATGAAAAATTATTACTATAAGTGTTAAAATTTTGCACCATTTCTAGTTGTATAAAAATACATTTCTATTGAAAGAGGACATTGTACAGGGTGTAATATAAGTAACAGGTCAATTTAAAAAGAATATGAGTCTTTAAGCGATAAAGGTTTTCTTTCAATTTTCCTTCATATGGAAGTGAGAATGTCTAAAGCTTATTTCCTAGGAGTTGGATCAAGTATTAACACTTTGCAAGAAACATAGATTTGTAAATGAAATTGTTCGGTCTCGCGCAAAAATTGCCGGACAAACTGTAAATTACACCGCCTCTCATCCCAATTCGCCATCCTTGCGCTCTCTTTCGTCACTCTTGCATTCAATTCGTCAGCCTTGCATCATAGTTCGTCCCGACGAAAATTTTCGTATGAATAGACTTGCCATTACTACCTGACATTGTCCAGTCAGTTCAATTTCTGTCATACGAGTCAACCTCCCCCCTGAATGCAGAACAAGTATTGCTCGATTTCTGATGTGGATCGTCGAAGAATCGCCGAAGCGTATCTTCCTAGACAGAGTGCGCAAATGATTGCAAACATGGTGGGTGCTAAGCGAACGACCTTCAACACCATCATCAAGAAGTATCTCCAGGAAGGACGCATCGAGGCGAGGCAGCACTGTTGCATCAAGGTTTACACGCTTATGGGCAAACAGAAGTTGACTCATAGATGTTGAGTGGACAATGACTGCAGCATATTCTTTTCAAAGCCCTAGGAAAAGTGCTCGGCTACGTTTGGCGTCACAGTCTGAGGTCACAATCACTCGCTAACTGATGATATTTTCACGCAGATTACATGAAGGGAACTGATTGAACATGATCGACTAGTAATGAAAAGCCTATTCATAAGAAAATGTTCGGTGACGAAATAGGAGGCAAGGTTGACGAAATGACATGCAAGAGTGTCAAATTGGGATGACAGGCGGTGTAACTTAGGTTTTTGTATTTTCAATCTTAATTTCAACTTAAAAAAGCGAGATCTTGCACTACGCTGACGGAAAAAACTATCCAAATGCATTTATTTGCTTACAGTTAAGATTTCTCCTTAATCAGTCGACAGATCCTAATAAAATTTTACAGACATATTGAAGAAAGAACTGGCTATAAAATGAGAGGTTGGTCATGATAATCTGATCATTCTATGCTGGGATAATTAAACACAAAGTGGCATGTGTGAAACGAGCGTACATCTTCCGCTTTGTAAATATTTATCTCAGCAGAGAATGATCAGATTATCATGACCAACCACTCATTTTATAGCCAGTTTTTTCTTCAGTATGTCTGTAAAACTTCATTAGGATCGGTCGACTGGTTACGGAGAAATCTTAACTGTTAGCAAATGAATGCATTCGGGCAGTTTCCGTCAAGTTATGCGCGAGATCGAACAATTTTATTAAAATAAATCCATGTTTCTTGCAACGTGTTGCAACTTGGTCCAATTCATAGGGAAAAAATTGTAGACATTCTCACCTTCATCAGCCGCAAAGCTGAAAGAAAATCTTTATCGCTTAAAGAATTATTTTGAAATTTACCATCTCCTTATATTACACATTGCATTGAATTTTTTTCTTCTTAAGCCTTTGTACCGCTTTCGCAGTGTCGGCTTGTTGCTGGTGGGTTGGAAACCCGCCATTAGGAGAGCGACTGTAGAACATCCGGTCGGCCGTCGCATGCCTGTCACCGGGATGGTGATTATGTGGAAACCACCGCAGCATAGCTGCTACCAATTCCCCGACCCACGGAGGGATGAGCACCTTAGTTGGGTGAGGGGCCGCCCTCAGCGGGAATTGAACCCGCGTCCAGTGTTGCAACTAAGTTTCTTTGGAAACATAGTTAGTTATTTAGTTAGTTAACGCTCCAAAAAAAACGTAGTAAGTTATTTAGTTAGTAAAAAGTTTTTTTGAAACTTAGTTAGTTACTAAGTAATATTACTGAGTTTTTCCTAAGTCGAAAAAATAGTTACTAATTCTAATTGCAACACTGCTTATCACATGCTACCAAAGTTTCACATTTTTGGTAGCTTTTTGGAATACTTGCTTAGTTTAAACTTAGTACTAAGTTTTTAGAGTTAATCTTAGTTAAGTTGACAAAAAAATAATTTAGTTATTTAGTACTATTACTAAGTTTTTAACCAAGTTAAATAACTTAGTTAACAAACTTGAGTTGCAACACTGCCCGCGTCCTCGAGACTGGTGAGTAATGAGTGATGGTTTTTTTAAGACCACTACACCAATCGGTCCGCACACATTGCATTGATTGAACTTGGAAATTGAGCTTTACCAATAGAATAGTGTTCTTATTAAAGTGAAAATGCGATATTCAAGGCCAGTTCTAAAGTTAGATGAACTGAGATAAAAAAGTGAGCAACCTTCTGATCGTTGTATAAAAGTCAGGGTCAGTAAAATTTTATCATTTGAAGCATCTGAAATGTTTTTTCATGTCACAATCAACACTATATTCTATTCAGTTTTACCGAGAGTATTTTATGCATGTACGAATGAAAACAATTTTTAAACGTTCTATACCTGCTTCAGCAACATGCTTACAATCGAAAGGCCCCCCGCCATCGATTTTTACTTAAACTTGGACAAGGCTGAAGGCTGCAGTTCCTCTCGACCATCTATGATCGCTCTCGTCCATGGAAATTCTATTGATAGTGTCAAGCTGGAAATAAAGGTAACAGATAATGAGGGGCAATCAAGAAGTTCATAGCATCGCTACATTCGAAATTTCGAAGGCTTAAGCGGTCTTAGCCACAGATAAAGCAATCTCTGACTTGGATTTTTCTATTTCGAATCTTTAAACTTGATCCGTTTTTCGTCTTTTTGTGCCAACTTGTAAGTATTGTACTGTGTCACGTCGTGTCCGAACTTGTTACAACCTATATTTCAACGGGGTACTGTTTGGACGATCGAGTAGCAAAATTCAGTCAGCTTCTGGCGGAGCAAGCTGTTATACAGGCTGTATATCGACGATCATCGCTTATTCACGTGGAGACATGTCATGGTTCTTTATCATTTAAAACCCCTAGACGACTGCACGAGATGACTATGACCGCTCGCAAGTGCGAGCGGAAGCCACAACAGAGAGAAAAAAGAATCTTGGACATAGAGAATGTCTTAAAGAAGTACAGTCAAATCCGGATAAGTGCACACTGGTTAAGTGCACAAACCGGATAAGTGCACATTTTTTGCAAGCCCCGTGTGCAGCTTTCGTATTGAATCATGATAGGATAGTGCACAAAATTTTCGTGCCCGGTCGATGTGCACTAATCCGGTTTTGACTGTATTACCCTTTTTTGATTGATTATAACTCCGTGAAAACGCAACTAGTTTAAATGCGAATTTTTCGAAAGAAAGCAATATTTCTAACTTTGATTTTCTTTTTTATTCTTGGAATTTGGTTCACCTTTCGTTATTTTATTCTAATACTAAAAAAACGAAACTTTTCACAGAATGCATGGCTATAAAGTAATGATACAGTTTTTTTCAAACAGCTTGGTCCAGAATAATCCTAATAAACTGAAACTTAGCATAAATAACCTGCAGACCTTGGGGATTCGATTGAAAAGAGAATTATTAAATTTGGTCATGATGTTCTAAAGATATGACGAGGCAAGCAATAAGCATTCATTTTCAAGCGAATAACCGTACACTTTGCGCGCCACTCAAAAATGAGTGAGTATGTTTGCCAAGCTATATCTTGACAACGCCATGACCTACTTCAATACTTCTTTTTTCAAACTAATCATTAACGTCTGCAAATTATTCATGCTAAATTGCAGTCCACTTGAATCGTTCTAAACCAAGTTATTCAAGACTCGCAAACAAAATTGATCAACCGACAAAATCTCGCTTTTTCTTTCAAGTTAACATAAAAATGACGAAAAATAAATAAAATTCAAAGACTATAAAAAGAAAACCCTACTTAGAGATGATATTATCTGTGGCTAAGACCGCTTGAGCTGTCGACATTTGTAAGATAGCGATGCTATGAACTTTATGATCGCTACTCGTATGTACTTCGCAAATAAGCTGAATACGGACGGGCTAAAAAGGAAGTATCGGTATCGCGTATTTGCTAGGAGACGTCCAAACGGGGAATATTGGAGGATTTGAAATCTTTTTCATCAAAATCAATACTTTGCAATACGAAATTTCAATGTTTAGAAAAAGAAGAAAAGTCAAGAGGGATTGTTTCACTACAACAACGATCTAGCGCAGCTAGCCTCCTAAACCTCTGTGCTACCGGAGTTTCTAGAAAATAAGCCCTCCCGAAAATAAGTCCCCCCGGGCGTATTTTCGAAAGCCTTCTCGAAAATACCCCCGGGCTTATTTTCCGCTCAAAAATTTTTTCGTCCGCGTCAAAAAACATATCACTTTTGCTGCCTTTTCTCGAAAACACGCCCGGGGCGTAATTAAATACGCATATTATATCATAGTGCGATACGATTTTGCAATAAAATTATCGCAAAACAGGCGGTGAAAAATCGAAATTGGTTGCGTTTATCTGCTCTTCTGTATTATTGAGTGCATTAGGTTTACTTTTTGGACAGTAGGCTCATAAATTATATCTAAATGCTATTTTATGAACTGGAGGGCAAAATACTGCAATTTCTGAATTTCTCGGAAATAAGCCCCGGGCGTATTTTAGAGAAAACCCGGTACATCGTAGTATTTGCAGAATTTTCTCTTTTTGAAACGGCTAAATCATTGCAGAACTCCAGTGGTGATCATTTGGGTGAACAGAGACTTGCAGCAAAGCAAATTAATAACGTAGAGCAGCCAGTTTCGTCAGTGGCACGTGTGAAGTTCGGCTGGATTGAAGGCGTGTTCGTTCGCTGTATACTGAACATCCTCGGTGTTATGCTTTACCTTCGCATCAGCTGGGTTACTGGCCAAGCTGGAATTGGTGAGCACAATTGGAACTAGCGAAAATCTCAAAATATACGCAAATGGTGTATTTAATCCAGATTACTGTCGTTTCCAACTAAGCTTTTTTGACGCACCGCAAATTAGCTTAAGAAGTTTCACAAAAGCAAATTTGCGGCGCCGTTATCACTTTTAGTTGCATGAAGAAAATGGGATTTTTTCTACGGTGTAAGCTTGATAGAGAACTACTGATTGAAATCAACTATCAATCAATTAAATATGCTTGATTATTGGCGTTGTCTGTACGAGGGACGATCAGTAAGTTTCTGGCGTGACTATTTTAGAGATGTCGAAGGCTTAAGCGGTTTTACTCTCGGTAAAGCAAGCTTGAACCTAGATTTTTAAAATCTTTAAATTTGAACCATACTTTGTTGTTTTATGTCAATTTAAAACAAAGAGACGCACCCACAGGATGTTCCAAAGAAGCATTACCTATTTTGATTGATTATAACTAAAGATGCGTCATTCCAGGACTCGATCCGGCCCACGGTCCACGGTCCGGTTCAGTCCCGTCCACCTTATTTGCAAAGTTTTTTCTCAAGATTATGAAAAGATTGCATAAAAGGTCTTGGAGTAAATAGAAAACTTAAGACGCGCATGTTGTAGAGCAAGTCTGGACCGGACCGAACATTGGTCGGTCCGGTCCACACGATCCACAAATGTACCGACGCATCTATAACTCCGTAAAAACGCAACTAAATTCAGTGCGGGTTCCTATAAGGATGCAATACTTTTAACTTTGACTTTCTTTTTTATTCTTATAATCTGGTCCACTTTTAATCGTTTTATTCTGATGTTAAAATACATGAGACTTTTCACAAAATGGAGGACTGTGAAGTAATTATTTGTTTTTCGAATAGCTTGGTCCAGAATAATCAAACTGAGCTGGAACTTAACAGTAATAATCTACAGATATTGGGGATTTGTTTGAAAAAAGAAGTACTGAACTAGGTCATGGTGTTGTCAAGATATGATAATGCGAAGATAAGGTCTCATTTTTAAACGAATTACCGAAAAATTTTGAGCGCGGCAGGCAACTCGTAGACCACGAGTAACTATGTTTGTTTGGTCATATCTTGACAACGCCATAGTTAAACAAAGTGATTCTTATTTCAAAAATCTTCCAATATCTGTAGATTATTATTGCCAAGTTTCAGCTTAGTTTGATTATACTGGACCAAGCTGTTTGAAAAAGAAGTCGACTGATTGATAAAATCTCGCTTCTTTTTTCAAGTTGTTATGAAATGACGAATAATGGATCAAATTTAAAGATTAAGAAAGAAAATCTTAGTAAAAGATTGCTCTATCATAGGCTAAAACTGCTTAAGCTTTGTACATCTCGAAGATAGTTAGGGCAAGAAACTTATTGGTCGCCCATCGTACTGTTTTAAGAGCATGTCGCCATTGATCATCGGCGCACGCACTTTTCGATCTGCGTCAAAGCGCATGGAGAATTCTTTGAAATATGATTTGTGAATATTAGAGCCTACCACGTGAGAGCCTCCGCTTAAATCGATCCGCACTTCCATAAAAAATGCATTAAACGTATGCGGAACAATTTTTGCGCCAGCCAGCACTTTGCAAGCGTGATAGTACTATCGGTATCAAAATTTTGCGCGGACTTTCCTGCTGTTATACCTAATATATGTCTATTATTCTTTAGGTCTTGGCTCGATAATCGTTGTCTTGGCTTCAGTTGTAACTACCATAACTACCATTTCACTGTGCGCCATTTGCACGAATGGAGAAGTGAAAGGTGGAGGCGCCTATTTCGTCATCAGTCGGTAAACAATAAAAGCGCTTATCAGAAGCTTTAACTTATTTTCAAAGTTAGTGTGAAGAAATTTTATTGGTAAAAACAGCAACGCATAAATAAGATACCACAGCAGTTATCACCAATTCATTCATTAAATAAAAATGAAGCACGCTTTTGAAATTGAAAGTATCACTAAAAAATAAGCTCGGATCTATCATCATACATTTTATTACATTTTCTACACTCTTTACATGTCACTGATGTTGCATAAAGTACAGTGATTAATGTTCAGAGAGTTAGTATGGTGGTCTTCTTTGGCCATATTCGTACTTTCCGCCAGTGGCGGATGCGCAGGCGATTCGTCACAAGCGCCGAACACCAGTAGCGGATATTTATCATCGCCATGCAAAACATAGGGGCGCAGCTTTCTTACCTGCTTAGCTACCCCTATGTTTTGCATAGCGATGGTAAATATCCGCTACTGGTGTTCGGCGCTTGTGACGAATTGCCGGCGTGTCCGCCATTGGCGGAGAGCAAGAATAATTTTTAAAATTTGCTTACTAACTCTTCAATAGCCAACTGCACAGTACAACGATATTAATCACCAGTTTTGCAATTGCTGCCAAAACGAATTTCGTGCTGAAAATCTCAGTTCTCATCGAATCAAAGCCGTATTTTTAATCTTTTTTTTCAGGACTTTGGGACCAGAGTTCGGTGGATCGATAGGGCTGATATTTTCGATGGCGAATACTATCGGCGCGGCTATGTATGTCGTCGGATTTGCAGAGACCGTCCGTGATTTAATGAAAGAAAAAGGGTGGATTATCATCGACAATGGAATAATGGATATACGAATTATCGGACTAAGTACGTTTAGTTGAAGTTATCGATCGATCACCGTAAGTGGCAGCTCTGTTCATAGAAAACACGCGAAAAATTCTTGTTTCAAAACCCAATTATTTAGAAGGGAAAAAATTTGCTTCCACTTCACTGGTATATACAGGGTATTCAAAGAATTTCTGCCAATTTTTTAAATTGAATAACTCAACCCAAAATAATCCAATCGGGCTGATTTTAAGTGCGTTCGACTCGCCTTGAATTACCATTTTTTTCTTATACCAATTTTGGGATTCTTTCGAGTCAGGACCTGGTGGGTCGAATATGTGCCTTGAGCGCGTGTCAACAAACACCGATTGCGGTGATTTCGATATCAATCAAATCGTGAGAAGACAACATTAATCATGACACAAGTTTCGTGAAAATAACACGAATTTCCCTTCAGTTTTTAACCCTATTTTTTCATTTTGCGCAAAACAAAGGAAAACGAAAAATGCAAAGAACGGAAAGAAATTGGTTAGAGCGCTAAACTATAGAAGCACAATATTGTTACAAACAACCAGTTTTCTTCAAAAGTAATATGCGATAGTATATTTTATTTGAAGAAATTGAAATACGACACCTTTTTTAAAACAGTTTGTTTTTCAGTCACCTGCACTCTACTAATGGCGATTGTATTCATCGGTACAAGCTTTGAAAGTCGGATGCAGATCGTACTGCTGTTTATTCTGATCGCTTCAATCATCAGTTACTGGACTGGAACATTCCTCCCTGTCACTGAACACCAAGAACTTCGGGGCGTAACCGGTTACAACTGTAAGTGAACTTATACGAAGTTGAACTACTCTTCATTTCTATCATATTTTAACAAAAATTCTTGATATTAATGCTGTTTGTGATCCATTTTAGCGCAAGATATACGATACTATTTAGCTTAGACATAGAAAGCTTACAGGATATCGTTCAATTACAGAGTAGGGCTGTAAACTATCGACTGAATGCACAAACAATCATTGAGCCAATGATAACGGAAACCCATATCAATGCTTCATCTTCTTCTCGGGTTGATAAGATAACAAAGACATCTCCAATAGTTTCTTGATTTTTATGTTTACTGAAGGACCAGTAAGCATAGAAATACGTGCCTTACTAACTACAGTTCTCTCCTACAAACTATTTCTATATTAATATTCCTGAAGCCTACTACTTCACAGAAATTATATAGTATAATTTGTAGCTATGAGTAACAGTGCTATTATTTAACTGAAACCAACCAATTATTTTATTAAATGAAAAAATTTGAATAACTTTTGGTTGAGCTATCACAGTACTGTCACGTGTATGGTCATATCAGATTTAAAGTACTTATTATTAACGTAAAAAAATGCAATTACAGTTGGAACATTGACGACGAACTTTCTACCTGCTTGGCGAGGAGAAGACTTCTTCTCTGTATTCGCCGTTTACTTCCCAGCAGCAACGGGTATTATGGCTGGTGCAAACATCTCTGGTGATTTAGCAGATCCACAAAAGGTGCAATCAATATTAGCCTTTGATGAGAACACGTTGCGGTGTAATCTGGCTCATTACCTATGCACCACAGAGGTCAACTGTCGCAATTGCGAAAAAGCAGAATTGCGTGCGTGGAGATTCGTCGTTTTCGAGCTCTTTTCCGAAATTTGTTAATTTAGGATTAGCTGTTTACTTATGCATACTATATTATTTATATAAAGCATTATAGCGTCAGTCGTTATGCGTTAAACGTCACAGTGGTATGGTGCATCGTATGATTTAGCCCAGTAACATTGCACTGTGCCACTCTTATTTAGGCAATTCCAAAAGGAACGTTGTTGGCAATAGCTGTAACAACGACACTCTACCTTCTTACCATATGGCAGACAGGCGCAACTTGCGTCCGAGATGCAGACGGCCTCTCCCCACCCTTGTTCTCCAATGAAAGTAGTTTGAAATGGATTCAACCTGACTGCGTCTATAACGCAACTTGTGAATATGGTCTCATGAACTACTTTCAAGTGAGTGGATTTCTGACTGGCTTGGGCAAAGTGTTAACCCTGTAGCGTATTAGAAGAAATTCTTTACTCACGTTTCTGATATGTACATCGTTAGCAATAGTCGAAGAAATATCAGTTCTAAAATAAATCATCAAAGAGCATTTTATAAATTTAATTTTATTCAGCTAGTAGATTGTCTGGTGGTGTGATTTAGAGGGTAGTAATCTCTAAAAGTATTATTATTGTCATAATTTTACTTATTCAACTAAAATATGAGCCGTATCTAATTTCAAAACGCAATGAAAACGATTAAACTGTTCCTCGCGCGGCATTTTTATATGCATTGAAAAGATGATCCATTTTAGGTAATGGAAATTGAGAGCGGCTGGGGACCGCTGATTACAGCTGGAATTTTTGCAGCAACACTCAGCTCAGCTCTAGCAAGTCTCGTTAGTGCACCTAAAGTCTTTCAGGTGCGGTACAAATGATACTTAAATTCCGTTTTACATGCGAAGAGTAAGTTCCAAAGAAAGGCGCTTACGGTGCTGTTACGGACACCTGATGGGCAATAGACCTTGTTAGCAGTCCGTAATAGCAAGCGTTCATTCGGGTCACAAGGAGTGAGCATACACAGGGATCAAGCGAGCGAGATAGGCTGAGATGATATGTAAAAGATTGGCACTTTATATAGTCTTAGTATTGCTTTACAGCTAGACAATAACAGATTAACCATAGATGACCAAAAATTATTCGTTCGTGACTGTCCAGCAAGCTAAGATAGATTGTAGAGACATATTAGTGCTCCGATATAATGCAAGGCGCCGAGTTCAGCTTTACGGTAGTGCATCAGGGACATCACTTTTGGAATCTAGGCGTACTGTTTCGAACGGCTAATTTGATTTTCCGTACACCTCATTCAACATTTGTTATGCGCCTCTTTTTTTGTCTGAAGCAGTGATGGTGAAATCAAATATATTACAGTAAAACCCGGATAAGTGCACATCGACCCGGCAAGAAAATGTTATGCACTTATCTGGGTTTCACTGTAATAAAAAGCTGGGTCCGCCTCTTTTGAGTGTGCTGGCACGCACTGCCATTTTAACGGTCGATATCGGCACATGTGCTGATTACGGAAACGATGGCGAGTAGGTATTAACTCTATTGCATGATGTCATGCGCATAAATACAACCCATGCCTTTTCGATATGCTTTTATTAATAGCGTGTCGTGTACCTAATTTTAAAAAAATAAATTACTTCAAAATCCAAAATATTTTTTAATTTATTTATTCTGCTAAATCTTTTGATAATTCTGGTCGTAGGAAAATAAGCTAATGTACCGGCTTTTGCCGAAATTAGGCTTCGGGACTTGGTCGAGAAATATCGGCTTTTTGATGGTCATGTGAAATTAGAAATTACGCCCGGGGCTTAATTTCGCGAAATGCCTGAAAATGTATTGACCCATAGTATTGTAGTAATACTACCGTCAGATTCGAATTTACTGAAGTAAGGCAACACCGAGCATCCAGAGTTCACCATATTCATGCAAAAAACTCAATAAAATGGAGGATTGCACGCAAATCTGTAAATATACCAATGCTCAATTTCGATAAAAGATTGCACAAAGGGTATTATCTCGTGCTGTCGAACGAAACACTTTAAGCTCAGAAATTACGCCCCGGGGATAAATATCGAGAAGGCTGTAGAATTAAAGCCCCCCGGGTCTTCATTTTTGGGGGGCCTAATTTCGAGAAATTCAGGTATTATTTTTATCAAGAAGTTTACAAAAACTTGCGCATTATCATGCTTGTAATTACAGGCGGTTTGCAAAGATCACCTATTTCCATACATACATTACTTCAGTAAAGGCTATGGCAAAGATGACGAACCCCGTCGAGCATATTGTCTCGGATATATCATCGCTATGCTGATGATTCTTTTGGGTACAGTTATTTAAACTCTTCCAATTTTTTTATATCGGACAATTGCTTTAATTGCTTTTTACTTCCATCCTGAGCAAAATATATTGTTAACAATTAGACTATAGTTGCATTTAAGCAAATTTTTACGTTGGCTTTTTATTTCCCGACGTCATCAAGTTCAAATGAAAATGTTTATAGTAGGCAATAAGTATCTGCCTTAGCAAGTCGTTTCTAATTATACAATTTCAACAGGAAAATTAGTATTTACTGCCCTGCCCCTTGAAACAATATTCAAGCCCAGAATTTTCGTCTTAATTAAATTTTATAAACTGAAAGTTACTTTACCATGGCACTATTCTAATTTTTCCAAGGGGCTGACTGAATTTCTACCAACGTTATTTTAGCATTCAGGACTCTTTTTTGAATTTAACTTCAGTTTTTGCTTCTCATTTAATAGAGTACAATAATTTAGCAATTCGTCCATTCGTGCAAAAGAAATGTGATTGCTGCTGCAGTGAAACTCGGATATAAGACTAATTTTTTTATTTCCGGAGCCTGCTCTTATATCTGGGTTTCATTGTAGTTTGTAAATCTAAATACTATCTGAACGTAATCGCTTAAAAATTTTCAGGTGACCTAAACGCAATTGCTCCAATTATTTCAAACTTCTTTCTTGCCTCCTACGCACTTATTAATTATGCCTGCTTCGATGCGTCGTTTGTCCGTTCGACTGGTACGGTAGCTTCTTTTACCTGGTTTATCAACATTATAGGGTGAAAAAGGTTCTGGTACTACTCTAGTTTTAATCCTAATTCTTTATATGCAGAACCAAATCATGTCAAATTTGAAATATTGATGGATAATTATGAAATAGATGATATATTCAAAGCTCATTTGATAAAAATCTTCTTCAGCTGATTTAGCGCAACTCGGTCTCGTAGTGAGAAAAAATGATGAAGCTTTAAGTAATGCCCTGCAAATAGTTTGCTCGTTTGCAACTAAGAAGCGTTTCAGATAGTCATAATTAGTGTAACATTTAGCGCGGGCACTGTTTTACAATACAATCGGCAAATAGAAGTCTAGAGGTATAAATTTGGCTGTAAAATTACCTTTAGTAGTAGGTGATAAGAAAATCTTCTTTTCAAGTTACTTCCTAAAAAAATTAAGCCACAGCAAATAATTAATCATACTCCATCACTCGCCTTTTGCTGAATTTTTAATCAATATAAACAGGAAGAACCATGTTAAAAAGAGCAATCTCTGCGCTCTTCAGAAGAAAGAGCAGGAGGGCAAATATCTCGCGCAGGCTTTGATAAAAATAGGTTACAGGACTTTTGGGTTATCCTGTTTATTAGAACTTTATTCCATCCTACTGATAAATTGCTGCACTTTTTTCCGACATGATTCTGTTTAAGAATGTTCCAATAGACGCCTCGACGAGGAAATGTATGGGGGGAAGGATGAGCTCCTTTCTCTGTTAGAGTTGCGGGTATGGGGGCCTTTGTGAAATTTCTCGAATTGCGCCTTTAAATATAATTTTGAACAGTCTTAATGTAACTAATCAGACCGATCGAATACGAAAAATTTTGCAGTAGAAATATTTACAATGGTCTCACCGTTAATGACAAAGTTTTTAAATGCAGTGATGGAATAGATTTCACTTTCTCGAGTTGCCTGATTGTTTTTTAGGCTTCCGACCGAGCTTCAAATACTATAACATGTGGCTGTCGCTAGGTGGAGCATTTTTGTGCATGACAGTCATGTTCATCATCTCTTGGTGGACTGCTCTTATCACTTTCGTATGCTTCGCAATGCTCATCTTGTACATCTTGCATCGAAAACCTGGTAAGGTCCATATCACAATCGCTGGAAAGAATTTGATTCAGCCCCTATAGGAATGTACACTGAGAATCACCCTTATAAACGGTGACTGACTATAAACGGTGCCTAAACGTTTTGTTGGAGAGAATGTGTCTCTTATTTTAAATGCCAGTCTCAACGGCCCTTATGAACGCTGACAATTGGCGTTGAGTTTCAGTTAGTTGCTTTGCTCAGAAACAGCGAAGGTTGTCCCGCGCTCTAAATTGATTGCATTCGACTCTCGCTGGTTTGCTATATCATGATTATTATTATTATAGTTGTTATTGTATAAGTGTTACCTCGTTTTTCTTGATTTGGCTCTGCTGTTGTTATTCACTATTTAATCGGTAGTTTGCCTTCACATTACTATATCTCGCGAAAAAAAAATTGCAAAAAGTTTTTAGGTAATATTTTAAAAAGGAACAAATGTACTGACTATCTCTGATGATATATATACCATTTCCACTTCATTAAGGAAATTTTCCAGACCAAGTCATATACTCTTCAAACGAAACAGGATAATTTCCAAATCAAAACGGACATTTTTTATATTAATTTGACTATTAAAATGTTCGTTTTGATTTGGAAATTATCCTGTTTCGTTTGAAGAGTATATGACTTGGTCTGGAAAATTTCCTTATTGAAGTGGAAAGGTATAGAATTGGAATTATGCATCAAAATTCATATTTCAATCGTTTTAAGATCTGTTTCGTTGCTGCCAAATTACAGTATGCCTGCACGAAGAATTTTTATCAATCTGTATCGTAAGGAAATACAGCAGTTGAGTATCGCGCTGGAACCCGACTATAGTGGCACCAAAGCTAAACCAATAAAAAAATCACTCGGATAATTAATACCTTAGCGTTGATATACTGCAACCTTAATTTTAATGAATACAGACGTTAATTGGGGCTCGTCGACGCAGGCGCACAGCTACAATAGTGCCCTGAAAGCGATGCTGAAGCTGAGAAAAATCGAAGAACATGTCAAGAACTATCGTCCCCAAATACTCGTTCTCACCGGCAATCCGGCCTCTCGACCTTCATTCGTCAATTTTGCCAATAACATTACCAAAGGCTCGAGTCTTCTTATATGCGGCCATGTGATATCGGTACTCTTTTGTTCAGTCGCAGAGACTTGATCTCTACATCTAGTAAGCGGTGATTCTTTGAGAATAATTTTTTGAGAGCCCACAAATCCGAGAAATTATTCTGTATTCTCAATCTAAAGAGGATTTAGTATTGGATTAACACTAGATATAAGCAGAAAGAACGTAGAAAGGAAAGTATGTCGAGTATGTTTATTGTGGCTACACCAGCTCAAGTCATAGTTCGTGTTTCGAAAGCAACGCAGCGTCAAAAAGAGCCTTAAAGAAACACAGTATTGCTCCAAAATTTAGCTTGAAAATTGCATAAAAAAGATAGAACCACTAGCGTCTGTAACTGTGAACAAATATTAAATATATTTGTCTATGTGACGTTTCAAAACTTTTCAGGAATTGACAAGCAACCGCACGCTCTCACTGAGCAACAAGCCAGACGAGCGTATAAACGAGTGGCTCCGTAAACGCCGCGTCAAGGCATTCTACGTGTCAACGGTCAATTCAAGTCTCCGCTCAGGGGTTCACACTCTCATGCAAGCAGTAGGACTCGGCAAACTGCGTCCCAACATTATTTTACTTGGATTCAAAACGAACTGGGCCGCTAAAGGCCGTGATGGTCTTGATGAAGTCAATGAATATTTTGGCGTTATTCAGTAAGTTTTTGATGTTACTTTTACGTTACCATACAGCAAGTTCAAAATCACAGCTATGCTTTGTCGAACAACAGTAGGCTCACGTATTATATAGTACAAGGTGTTCAAAGTATTTCTGCCGATTTTAATCTTGAATAACTTTTGACTGAATGGCCCAATTTGAGTAAATCAACGGCATTAGACTCCACCTGCTCTAGGATATTTTTAATATTTTTCAAAAATATTCGTATAAGGACCAAAGCTTTTGTTTTTTGACCGTAACTTTGTCCAGAGATGGTCAGTTGTCCCAAAACTAACAACCTTAAGACCAACGCAATCCTGGGATTGATTAATATTAACATTTAGACATTTCTGTTTTGGGACCAAAAATTGAACTTAGAGTAGGTTCAAAACGAAAATGTCTAAAATTTGATATGAATCGATTCCCCAAATTGCGTAATTCTTTAAAATGTCAATTTAAGGTCAATCGGCCGTCTCTGAACAAATTTGCGGCGTTTAATCAAAAGTTTCAAACCTTTGATGAACTTTTTTGAAAAAAATTTAAAAAAATTCTAGAGCAGGAGTCTAGCCGCCGCGGTGGTCCAGTAGTTAATGCGCTATCTCGTTAACGCGTCATAGGGTGGACGCACACTGGTTTGTTTCCCTGCCGCGGTTGGCAATTTAGTCCCGGTCTCTGATTGGGCTCCCGGTGTCAGGCATTCGACGGCTGACCGGAAGAGCACGTGTCGTACTGATAAGGGCCTTCCTAGGAGGTCCCGAAAAAGCGGACCCTGCGATTCAGCGGGCTAAACGCTAGGGAACTTACTAGGGAGACTAACACCGTTTAATTTACTCAAATTGGGCCACTGAATCAAAAGCTATTCAAGTTTCAAATCGGCGGAATTACTTTGAAAGCCCTGCATTACAAATGAAGCTTTACATTCATAGAGTTTTGAACGTCCGAGCTCTACTGATATGTGAGTCTTAGACTGACGTACTGCTGTACTAAAAGCGTGCTTTTATGGAACAAACTTTTATTCAGGGACTCATTCAGCAGCAATATGGCTGTGGGGGTGCTGCGAAATGCGGGCGGTGGGTTAGACTACAGCGAACTTATGATGCAGCACAATGTCGGCGATGTTGAAGAAGTTAGTTTGACTGAAGTCTTCTCACCGGTAAGTTATGAACTTGGGGTGAGGCGGATACGCTTAGCGGATAGTTGGCAGTTAATCGGTATGAATGTGTGCAAATTAGCAGCGAAAATATATTGAGTGCACAACGCGTAAGTAGCATTTAATGAGCGTCAAAACAAGGCTCTTCAGCTCGCAGTGCCCGAAAGTCCGTAAATACGTCCCATCCGGCGTCATCAACCCACGTTGAATCACACATCCACTGGGTAAAATATTTTTGCCCAAGGGTTACCAGGGACTAGTGGTGGCGGCGACGGGCAGCTCATAGCGGGTGACATGTCTCCTGCGTCAAGAAGGGATGATTTATCACTCCAGTCCCACTGTTTACCGTTCTCTGAGACGCAGATTTGAATAGGCGCATTATTGTTTCATCTGGACCTTTTTTATGGGTGATCGGAGTCGTTTGTTGTTCTAAAATATTGCTGAGCAGAAATTATGAGTGCCGTGTGGTTAACACCTTAATCACTTAAAGGAGGTTATGTCTCGCACGTCTGTGAAACTAGCGAACCATACGCTGCAAACAGCGGAACAATTTTTTTCGTAGTAAACTTATTTATAACTACAGTCGACTCTCGATATAACGGCACCCCTCGGGACCGGCCCCAGCTGACGTTATATCAAGAGTGACGTTATATCGAGGGTCATTTTGCCTTAATTTCTTTTAGGGCCAACCAAATCGACCCCAACCAAGGTGACGTTATATCGGGGTGCCGTTATATCGAGAGTCGACTGTGCTGGTATACCGTATTTCTTCCAAGAGACACCCAGGGCGTCTGTTGGAGGAAATACGGTATACAGGATGATTCATAAGACTGCTACCAACTTTTTTTGAATAATTTTTCTCTAAGTGCTTGAAACTTGGCAGACTTTAAGTCCAATTATTGCAATTTTTATGGAAAAAATTATGAAATTAGCTCTAATATTGATGGAGTTATGAGCAGTAGATCGCCAAACGCGTGGCGTTTGGCGATCGAATCATCAGTCGAGACCCAAAATGGTCCCCGCGCTCCCCAGACTTGACTACGCCAGATATTTTGCTCAGTTGCTGTAAAGTTACTTAAAGTCAATGCAAGTCTGTTCAGAAGTTGGAATATGGATGTTCTCTTTCAAAATCTTACTAAATAAAGATCGCATAATACCGTAACTTGCAAGCAAATCGCATGAAAATTCGAATCGTTTTCTGCTATTCATATTTTATCACTACAGTACCAAATTTCATAACTTCTTTCATAAAAAACAGAAATGGCTGAACTAAAAGTCTACCAAATTTCAGCGCACTTAAAGAAAAATTATTCAAATACAAAGTTGGTACCAGACTTACCAAACACCGTGTATGATGTACATTCACGTTGCAGACGTGCTATGTATAAGCGGCCTTTGACGAGTATAATATTCCGCTTAGATTTAAGCCGTGAGACAGCGATAAATCACCATCCCTTGGACAGACTATCATAAATGAAGACACAGAATCCCTTTTGTCTTTGTTACGGTCAAGAATAATTGACTATGAAATTTCAAAGCAAAAAATTTATTCTGAACTATCCAGAACTTTTTAAAATTTCAAGCGAATGGATTGCTAGAAGTGCAGCAATCTCAGAAAGTTAAAGTATGAGGTTGATTGACGCGCGCTACTTAAGTTGCATGTTTATCAAAAAGAGGTGCAGAACCTTATGTTGCAGAACAAAATTGATCGAAACAATGTTGGTTCACCGGCATCACTGTGCAACAATGTAATGAAGAGCAGTGGCCTGCGTAGAAAAGGAGAGGGGAAGAAGAGGAGCTCTCAGAGTTTTAAACAGTATCTTATGAGCGTCGATCGAAGGAACTTAAAAATTTTAACTTTCGGTTTGAGAACTTTGTTTTAATGTAAGCATTACCAAAGGGAAAAGAGGAAATAAAAAAATTGAAATCAGGCGCAAAAAACAGTGATCGTAAATAGTGACTAAATGTTCTACGCACGCCACTGCTCCTAGGACTCAAAAGAAGCGACAATTCACGACGAAAAGGCAAAATCGGATTCAAAGAGCAAAAGTAAGCTGTAATAACACTTTATGGTAAAGCTTATACATTTGACGTTGAAATATGGTGCGTGTGCAAGATTTTTTAGTGTAAAATAGAAAATTGATTGTTCTTTGCGCGTGCACGATTGGCCTTTACATTTTAATCGTCTGAGTCGTGGAAATTATTGATTTTTGCGCGCACGTTCCGTTTTGGTAGGAAAAATGTAAGCATGAAGCAGTCCTATGAATTTTCAAGCCTTTCTACTCTTTACACATGTTAATCAAGCTAATTGCGAGCATGATGAGCTTGAAAAAGCATCATTTCAAATTATTTTTGACATAGCATCAGTTTGTGTAAATATTACCTATCTATTCACCCTGAAAAGCTTCGGCATGAATTCTCTTGCCACATACTATACAAGCATTATCAATCATCACTTGGCTAATAGTGATTTTCGATTGAGAAGGTTACTTTTCTAAGAAGTTGTAGGCGTAAAGTTTAGTAAAATTAGCCGACAAATTATTATTTTTGCAAAGTGCAACTGTTTAAGATCATTAGGGAAGAATTTGATGTCATTGAAATGATGTTCAACAGCTTTACGTTTCAAACAAAATTCTCTTAAGTTTAACCAAATGTACATTTAGCAAGCAGTCGCCTATGATTTATGGCGGTGAAGTTGTTAACAAACGAATTTAGACAACAAAGAGGACGAAAATAACCAACTGCCAGTAACTAAAGAGACGCCCATGAGTGAATATCAAGCTAAAGAAGACTTTCAAATACCCGTCCGACGACTGTCGCTGGGATGGTACGTTGATAGTGGAAAATTTTTGCAATGTTAAGTGGGTTGCCGTATTTTTTTGGCTGTAGAAGATGCTTCAGTTTTTCTCGTCAATGCGTACTTGCGGACCCCCGCCCGTCCTGTCTGCTCCTGAATGCGTTGACTATTACAGAATTCAATAACGGCCGTCCTATTTTCGCACAGTAGCGTTTATGATAAGCTGGAACCTTGATGGACTCAGTTCAGTCAAGCTAACCTTCTTTTTCAGGAATCGTCGTGAGACAGTGGTCCAGCGGGAATTGATGGCGATGACAAACCGTTTCCAGCGGAAGATTAAGAGAGCCACCGTAGATGTTTGGTGGCTATACGATGATGGTGGCCTCACTCTGCTTATCCCTCATCTTCTTACTGTTCCTAAGTCCTATCTCGAGGTAAATAATATCAAAAAAATACAAGAAGCACTACAAGGGGAGGCACAGATCAATATCTAGGTTTGTAGGGGAATGTGGTGCTTTCCTCTCACCAGATATTTATTTGCCTGAAAAGGTTCGTCTCATTGTGGGAAAAATAATTTTGCCCTCAATGCTCCGAAGCAATGGTGGACGTGGGCAGGGGTATTGAGTATGCTCATTCCCGCCGACCGGCGGCTCGTACCCACGGTTGGTTTTAAGCGAAACATACACTCACTTAAGCTCAGTCTGTTAGTTCTTTTGTAATAATTTAATTTAGTTATATTTTACGTAACGACTTTGTCATTATTTCATCAAATATTCATTTATATGTTAGAAATTCAGTTTTTTTCTTGAATGTTTTACAGAAAAAAATCCGTGTGTACGGATATTTTTAAATTCATATTTCACAAGCAGCGTCTTCTATTGGTAGTCTCTTGCTGATCTTTATTTCTTAGTATTCAACTGTTTGCAGAAAAGCATGCGAGTAAATGATTTCCTTTCTTAGCAACTGTCCCTTCCCTTTCTGACCATATGAGACATTCGTTTTCAGCCAGTGGGGGGGGGGGGGGGGAGAATCGTGCCCTTTTATTTCGACTGGAATCCTCTTTTATGCGTTAAAATGCTGCTTTGTACATAGGTTGCCGCTCACATGAGCATAATGACTTACTGACTAAAGATTAAATAAGTCAATTGCACATTGAAAATATCTCCTACAACGATATCGTATCCAACTGAAAAAAAATTTTGCTGCAGAACGCCAAACTGCGTGTGTTTACGGTCGCCAGTTCGCGGTCTTCAATCGAGCTGGAACAGCGGAGCATGGCAAGTTTGCTGAGCAAGTTCCGGATCGAATTCGCTGATGTCATCATCATTCCCGATATCACCAAAGAACCTCACTCCGCAACGTAGGATAATAGATTAAATTTTTTGGTTATTGAGAAAAATGCCAACTATTGGCATCGCAACGAAAAGATTCACGCGATTAATTCAACAAGTTTGCATGGAAATTACGAAACCATGCTTCCTAAATTACTAAAATCTAATAGCTTGATAGGTGGATGACATTCAGTACGGACTATAATTTCAATACCCTTAGACGTTCATGTCTGGTCCCCTTGTATCCGATATTTTTTTAGTTTGGCTGATTGGGAAAAATTGATCGCCCCTTTTCTTGCGAATGAAAAGAACAACGGCAATCACGAAGGTCTCATCCAGCCAAGTGAACAGTTGGGCTTAAAGACGCGCATCTATCGTCAACTCAGATGTCGTGAACTTCTGCTTCAGCATTCGAGTAACGCAGACCTCATAGTTGTGTCAGTGACGTTCATTTTTTTATAAATAAAATTAACTTGTCAGTTATAGCTGATAAGTAATAATATACCGTATATAGAGTTTAACTGCTTCGAAAAGTACGCACTTTCAGATTCCACGTGCAGATTCGGAGTTTGATTGCGCTGTAGCGTAAATATACAAGGTGTTTAAAAATGGCTGTGAGGTTTTTTAAAGACCGCATAGCACGCCAAGCTACATACCACAAAGGATAGACCTAAGGTGGACCTTCATATTGAGGGGAGGAACGGGAGCCACATCCTCAAGGCGTACCTGATGCAGGGCAAAAATTTGCTTATGCCCATACCCGAAATTTCTCTTTTATTGTTTCCTGAAGCGCAGAATGTGCGCACAGTAATCGGAAGCCGGCGAATAATGTTACCGAGTCAGAGACGCATCAATTGATATGCGCAATTATTCGAGTTTTATCGACAAATGATAAGCAATACCAAACCGGACTTTGATGCCAAGGTACAACTAATGTGACCAACATTATCTGTAAAACTCGAATAAAGTTAACTAAAATACAACCTTTAAGCGCTATTTGTCTATTAGTATTATGTCAATAGAAATCACAAGCCAAAATATTAATAAAAATGCACAAAGCGAAAAAAATTGATATACCGTACCCCTTCTATGGAGTCAACATGTCGGTCTCGCCGCAAAGATACGCTGAGAGTATATGGAGACTTCAGCATATCAATCGATGCGTCTTTGACTCAGGAACATTTTTCAACCACTTCTGATCGCTGTGCGCACATTCTGCACTCCAGAAAACAAAATAAGGGATATTTCGGGTATGGACATTAGCAAATATTTGGCCTATATCAGGTACGCCTTGAGGGTGCGTCTCTCGTGCACCCCTCAATATGAAGGTCCACCCTAGGGCTATCCTTCGTGATAGACGACTTGGCGTGCTTTGCGCTTTTTATAAAAAAGCTTACTACTGGTTTTTTAAAGACCCTGTAGATTGAGAAAGACCGATATGAAGTAAAAGTTTAATTACCGTATTTTTTCCAATAGACGCCCAGGGTGTCTATTTTCAATCAAGGTTTGAGGGGGGCGTCTATTGGAGGGGGGCGTCTATTTTTTCAACCGATGTTTGAACTTGGCGTTCGTTGGAAAAGAGAGAGCATCTTTTCTCCTAATTGCTACTTCAGCATAGAATATTATTCATAAATGTAAGGATTGTGCAATATCAGTAGTCGAATATTAATGGGAGCTCAGTATTGACCTTCGCTGCACAGGCGTTTATTATTTTAATTACCCTAGAGGGGGACAATTACTTGAGGGGGGCGTCTATTGGAGGGTGGGCGTCTATTGGAAGAAATACGGTATAGTCTTTAAGTATGATCATAACCGTTACTGTTAACATTTCAGCAAGCCGTCCTTGCTATAATTTTGGATGGGTACAGTAGTGTTTTGGTTGCAGGACTCTACCCGTACCGCGTAAGGGAATCATAAGCAGCTATATGTACATGGCGTGGCTAGAGATGCTGACCAGAGATTTGCCGCCTACGCTGCTTATTCGCGGCAACCAGACATCTGTGCTCACTTTATATTCATGAAGTGCGCTTACTCATAAAACCGGCCTATTTTGATACATTTCCCAGTGTATTTAAAAATGACACGTAAATGGCACTGTTTGTCGATTTATCTGCTTTAAGCAGAAAACAGGAGAATTCTGTTTAACAAGAAGAATGAGCATTATAATTATAACAATAAGAAGTTGGTTTTTTACCATTTTTATCTCTTTCTGTTACTTCTAACCATTGTCGAAGTTGTGTATTTGCTAAATCGAAAGTTTTGCTTCACTTCCGTGATGGGCAACTTCGCTGCTCTAATATTACTTTGCATTACGTTGTAAGCAGAGAATCAGTGTCTTTCTTCCGCCGTTAGTCTCAAATCTATCCATAATCTGTAACTGAGGCGGGAACTGCGATACTTAAGGAAAAAATCATTTAAGGCAGTTTTTCGGAAAAAATCGACCAGTCTACACGCTAGCTCGAGTTCATCGCTGTGAAAATGCAGTATGTCTTTCTCCAAGTAGATTAATCCCTGGAACCTATTTTATCAACTGTTTGAAGCTGAGAATTGAGAAACTGAGTCTCAATGTTATACTGCAATATCATAGTCTCTGCAGTATCGCATGCGAAATTGGTACTCAGATGAAATTTTCACTCAATTTATCTTTCTTCGATATTCAGCAGTTTTATAAAATAAATCCCTGAAATGCATATAATGATTAAAATAAATTTAACAGACAAATATAATGTTTCAATATATTCGATTAAGTTATATTCTTCGAACTTAAAAATCTGCTTGTTGCTGTTGATGCTCGATCTTGATGATTCGTATCGAATATACTTCTTTTGATATTTATTCGTATCGAATATGCTTTTTATTAAATATACTTTGGAATCGATTTGTAGGTTACAAGCATGACTACATATTCAGTTGATCTCAGTCATCTTTCGAATATTCTCGTGAATTTCTCAAAGAAAACAGGCTACGGTTCTGAAAACTATTCAAGAATACAGCAACTCTATCAAGCAACGTTAATTCAAAACGGGGGAAATGTCAATGCGGCTAAGTTACATCAACTAAGCAATGATGCAAAGAACAATCTGTGCCAAAATTTTCTCCAGCTTTCGTGTAACCGCGCGTGTGAAGATGGATTCGAAAATGGATTTACTACCCTGCACACAGTTTACAGAGTCTCTAAACACCCATTCGCCATGTTTTTGAAACGTGAATACTGTTTTATGCTTTAATACAGCGACAGGACAGTATCAAATGAACTAGCATAATGGAAGAGTGCCATCATTTAAAGCATTCTATAGTTAATTCATTTGGTAAATTGAACGTTCATCGAAAACTCTTCGGGTGTCATTTAGTTTTTATCGAAGAATTTTTATAATAGCACGAACACAAAGCAACATACGACCAAAGTTATCACGCTCAATTCATTCCACTCCGATAGCTAATTTCATAGCAACTATCGGAACTATTCTTCGAGGGATCCGTTGGTGACGCGGCGTATAGCTGAAAATCTCTAAGCGCTAGTACATAAAAGTAAAGCTCGGCCAAAACTCGCTGATCCAACCGTTCTGCGTGAACCAATTTCGAAAATTCATCAAGAACTGAAAAAATGGCACGGCTTTTATGAAGTTAATGAAGTATGTTATAGTAAAATGCTCATTGAATCAAGCATCGTGGAGCCCATCAGAAGTGTCCAATACTATCAGGTGAATGCCTTTCTGAAAGTTCAACTTCAAGACTACAATCTGCAATAAAAATTAACATGCTTCAAGACTATGAAATTTTCGACCTTGAGAACACCTGCAGAGTAAAATTTCGCGTACTGTCACGATCATCAATATCTCAAGATCGTGAATTAGACAACATCTGACAAGATATGATATGTCTGAGCGGCAAGGATCACCTGTTTCCCACCAAGTCAAGTCAATACAACTATGACCAAGCCGACTGGCAGTCGCCTATGAATCGCCACCAAGAACGGCATATAAGCGACTGCCAGAAGCTGATCGAGACGACGGCTCGCACGGCTCTCCACCCTAAGACTCGACCACCGGCCAGACTATGATCAGATGATGGACTGCCGTTTTGACAACCTGTGCCTATCCCTTTGAAAACTGTCTCTATCTACTTCTCCCCATGTCGTTTTCTTCTAGTTCGATATCTGTCCTGTTTATGTCGTGGTTAATAAAACCATAAACGCTCCTCTCAATTTCCCACCGCACGCTTGCAATTCGATCAATGTCAACCCTGACATTAGTCACGCTTCCTGACTTCTAACAGCTCTAAAGCAGACCACTCTTTATACCGATATTTTGACCGCTAATTAGCCAATTTCGCTTATACCAGTTGTTTGCCTATATTGGTCAAAAAACCGGTATAAACGAATTTCACTGTAGATTCATATGCTCGGTGTCGCAGTACGACAAGAGACATGGTATGGGACTTACAGTTACCACTAGCTCTATTCGCATTTTTCATCTTTTCACAACTTATTTGAGCATAAATGAAAGCGAAACGGTAATTTACATAGACACATGCATATATTCAATATATCTCGATTCATAACAGCGTCTCCTTTAAGGAGAATACAAGACGTCCAGTCGCTGAATGATTACATAGCGGGTTATGCATTGAACAAAAATCTATAACGACAGATGATCTCGCGCTACGCACACCGTGAATTGGAATAGGACGCTCGAACACATATATTCAATTAACAGTACGTGAAGCGCAATGAGAATGAGCAGTTCACAAAAACTATCGCCTGAATGTCAGGTCAAATTTTTAAACGCCTGAATTTCAGTTCAATCAACGGCAGTGAAGCTATTTTAGAAGAGCGACAGTTATGCCCCCTTTTTTGCTTCGTCGGGCGACTTGCTCTCAATGAGTAGCTCAAAGCGAACCAAACCAAGCCTGTCAGCGTTATCTTGCAAGATATTGCTCGCGTACGCTTTGCACGCCACCATCACCAACGTGTTCAATTTCAGCGAACTAAATTTCACCATCGCAAATGGCTGGTGGTAGTTCTTCATAACTTTGTATGGATAAAATTTTCCAGGGATGCCCATTTCAGGAATGTTTTCTATGATACCAATGTGCTCAACATCTGGTTCATAAGCGCCATTGCAGCGGATGGCGACATCGCCGGCTCGGTAACGACCCTTTACTTCCTCTGGCTCCATGCCTTTGGGATAGGCAACCGGCGTCCAACCTATCAGCCTATTGAGAGTGACGATGACGCACGGCGTGCCATTGGCGTAACCAAAAGACTGCTCGGCACTGCAACCCTTCTCGCGGAACTGGTCCAAATCGAAACGGCATGCCTGCTCAGTATCGTCCGCATTCGACTCGTTGCCTCTGCAACGGCGAGTGTAGTTTGCGTCCTTATACTTGAAGAGGTACTCTTCCAAAGCATTAATGTATTTTTCGTACGACTTTGGGTCTTTTACGTTGAAACGAACAAGCGTCGATTCAGGGTCCTTCTTCAACCACGGCTGATATCCCATGCCAGGGTTTGTACCAATCAAGGAACCTTTTCCATAGTACTTGGGCGCCTTATCACTCAATGTTTGCACAAAGATTGCCACACAAGCGATCCATAAGACTCCCAGGCAAGTGTAGAATGTTAAGTAGAACATTGTAAGCTGCAGCCAAGATTTGCCCGTTCGCCCCAAGCAAGTCCCTGCTTCTCGATTGAATAGGAAAGTGAAGGATGACTTCTTAGACGACTTCTTGGAAGGCGACTGGCGGCGGGGAGTTGATTGAGGAGCGTCTGCTTCGGCCATACTCATTTTCGCCAACAATCGAAATAACCAAAACTAATCAGAACTGTTACTTGGGTACACTATGTCGGCAATACGCTTACAAGCAGAGACAACAGTAGTTAGTAATGAGGGGCTTTGTCTCTAGGGTCTTGTTTGTCGGCAACTGAGCACTACGACAACGATTCGATCCCAGTCCTGATTACGGCATATTTGGGCGTACGTTCGGCGAACAGAAATCAAAGTGCAGATCAACAAATAACAAAACAAAGCGCTGTATGGCACCTGCCGTCAAAGGAAACAAAATTGCGTCAACCAGTCAATTTCTTTAAATATTGCTGTACCAGATAGTAGTGTCTCTTTACCAGTCAGACTGGCGACTCGCGTTACACATGAAGACTGGTTTAATGTCATGGATGCAATTGAAGGAGATGAACATTGAACTTGCAAACTTCTACTGGGCGTTATCAATGTCTAAATTATATAATATCATCCACACTGTCACAAGGCGTATGAATATCGCATTTCCCCTAATAATACGACAGGGTATCGACTGATCGAAATATAATAAGGCACGCCGTACTATTAGAGTATTGATGCCTAGTTATCAAGGAAACAGATTGCGATATTCACTGCAAAACTGACACTGCGCGGGGCCCGATGGCGCGCTTGTTTCTTCTCGTCACAGCTTCTCTCCTCTCCCTCGCTTTCCCGCCGCTTTGTAAAAGAAAGGTTTTCTGTATAAAAATCGAGAGAAGCATATTTTATTTGCTGAAAAATAAGCACAAATATGATGGTCTCCCTTTGAGTAAGAATATAAACCGACAAATCACAAAGGAGAATCTAAAATAATTGGCAAAGACAGGCAAAGAGTCAGAGCCAGAAATTGTGTCGGAAAAATTAGTATACGCGACAATTAATAGCTGTACAGCGGTTGCCAATTTTCCACTAAAGCACATCGAGTGTTGCCATGTATTAGGCCCCATAACTTTTTTTGCCGCATCGTCAGCGGCGATATTAGGTGGAAAGGCTTTCTGTATCCACCGTGTGTTGTTATTGAGACGTCATCGTGAACGACGCGCACGCGAACCCTACTTTGGCATGACGTGCGCCGTGTTTGTTTACAATGCTGGGACCAGCGATCCCAGGCAACAAACATAAATAGATCGTCGCTTTGGCGAATAAATACCGCAAGCAACAACCACTTCTGACCTAATCGTTTTATTGAGACACGCTTACTACTGCGACTCGAAGAGAATTCAAACCTTCTTACAAACTATTATTATTTGACAATAATGCCTGTACACGAGGTTGGTTTGACTTTATTATCTCCGTTCTGAACCTTTGTTGATCCCTTTCATTGAGCCAATGTTATGACCTATTGCTATTACTTCTCGTCAAATCAGAAATAAGCCCGTGGGTTCGCTAATATGTAAATATTACCTCGGGGAATAATTTTCGAATTCCTTTTGTGAAACTAAGCTCTACTTTGATAAGGATGCGTGGGTAACAGAACTACGTGGAACGTTAGGACAAGCGGTGCTTTCGGAAAATAAACCTGAAGCTTATATATAGCATTGATATCGACTGATCAGATATTAATCAATATGGCGCTTATGCTCTGAAATTTAGACGGATCGCACAGATGATTTCCGACGAAAATCGCTGGAGACTTCTTCGCAAGTTTCAGCGCTCGGACAAAGCTATATGCCAAAAGACCGAACTTCTGGTAAGCAACCAATTTTAATTGTTACACCGTGGCTGTAACATTCAGAACAGCCACCGTCATTTTCATCCCTGTTTCACATTCGCTTTGCTTTATTTAGGTCTTCTTGATGACGAATCTCACCATGTCATCGAACAGTCGCACGATTACCATGACCAGGAATACGGTAATTAAAGCTATATGTGCTTTCAATCACTAATTTTGCTTCTAAACTCTCTTCTTACTGACTCATGCTGCTGTATCGTTGCTGAATATTGCCTATAGCTCAATTGGCTTGAAATTTTGTAGCGCACAAACAAAGATAGTTTGACTCACTAATTAGTTTCGTATGCTGTCATATGTCATTTATTGAATTTGTATTTTCAGTAGCCGGTCATGACAACGAAAGCGAAGACAGAGATTTGAAAGGTGGACGCCATCCAAGTGCCGACGATGTTCAAATCTTCGAAGAACGAAGCGAACGAAGAAGCGAAGCGAACCAAGATTTGCCGCTTTCGGAGGAGCAGATGAATGCCCTGACTCGCGACTTGAGGGAACAGCCAGTTACTGGTATGGGAAACGAGAGGCAATCAGAAGACCTTTCTACTGGTGAACAAGCACTCACAGACAACCTCAGCACTGAAAATCAACCGCTCGTAGAAGAGCAGATAAATGCCTTGGCTCAAGATTTAAAGAAGCAGATGAGTATCTTGGCTCACGATGTAAAGGAGCAGATGAATGCTATGGCTCGCGATTTGAAGGAGCAGCCGACGATTGGCAGCGGAAACCAGAAACATTCTGCAGCTCTCTCTTCTGCTGATCAAGTGCAGATCGACAAGCTCGATATGAAAACCGAAAAGCTCGGGGAAGAGCAGATGAATGCCCTCACTCGCGACTTGAGGGAGCAGCCAGTTTCTGGTATGGAAAACGAAAGGCAATCTGAAGACATCTCATCTGGCAGTCAAACGCAGACCGACAAAATCGATACTGAAACTATTACAGTCCATAAGTCGACCGACCTCGGAAATGCCACTCTCCGAAATTACCAAGGTACAACTGATAACAAGGAACAAAGGGAGACGAAGCGCGGCGCTGCTGACGAGCCTTTACGCGTATTAAAACTTATCAATATCCGCTGTAAAGAATGCAATGAAAACTATCAACCGTGTGACCTCCATGACAGATCCGAAGATATCAAAGAACCAAACGCGACTTCAAGCAATCAAGTCGAATTCCCCGAATTCAACGACGACGACAAGGTCTCCTTGGCGGCCGGCATTGGTTCTCACTCTGAGGAGGGAAAGGCAGAGGATATTCAACCCGCCAACGATTCGGGCAGCAACAATGGCACTGAGCTCGAAAGTGTCCATAAAGGCACTCAGACCGAGCAATCTACGGCCGATTCGCAGATGGACAAGGGCGAACGAAAGCCTCAAACTGTTGAAATTGAAGAGACTCGCATTGAACGCAAAAGCCAGCCAGCTGATGAAAGGCCCGCAAAAACTGACAACGATGTTAAACAATCAGGTTCGCCATCGGCACCTCGCGATCAAACCACCGATGTTAAGAAAGACTTGAAAGTGAAATCTGAAAAAGGTGAGCAGCACAACGCTGCGGCGGTGGAAACCACGAAATCCGATGAAATCTCTTCAAGCACCAGCAGTGATAATAATGAAGAGCTGAAAGAGAAATCTTCCTCTGTCAGCCAACAGGAACTGAAGGAAGGAGAGAAGGAAGCAGAGGAAAGCCAGTCTGACGATGGTTCAGAAAAGTCAGATAAATGCAGCTTCGCCGATGATGACCCCCGAGTTGAGCACGTTGACAGAAACCGAGAGACCCGCCCATTAGCGATGACCGGTGAGGCATTCACCGCCATTGGTCATAAGCTAAGTAAGTGACAAGTGCTGATTTCAGTTTTAATGTTTTACAATTGCAAGCCCTGGTCAAATAAGTCTTCCTGTTGGGCGATGTAAGATATCTTATAGCACACTCTCGACGAAGTAAAAATTCAATTTCAAATGCAAAGGGTATTTTTTGGGGCATTTTTAAACAACTTATCATTTATGTGAAGTTTGCATCACAGACGACGACCCTTTCATCAGCGCGTCACAAATTTCAAAAAAGTGACTTATGGCGTCCCGCATCAATCTTACAGATCCGACTGTTTGAACGCTACTTTAAACAACTAGCGCCAAACAGTCTACCGCAATAGTATTCATACCACATGTATACTGTACGTGTTCGCACATTTCCTGACAAGTGCGATAAGCGTCTGCAAAATATTATTGATCCTAAAATATTGCTCGGTAAGCGGCTGTTACGCAAATTATGCGAACACATCTTCGTTTAATGCACACTGCTAATGATTATGTAACCGTTGCAGAATACGAGGCAAAGTACTTAGCCAGGCGAGTTAAGGACACCTTCAAAAGTGAGTAACTGCGTCATAGCATAAATGATTGAATAGCGCCCTAGGACCGCATATTTTGTACTGCGTTGTGAGGGGGCATATCTGAAGGGATTTTATTATTTCGAATAGTTTGCAAATTACAAATTTTCCTGGCATGCACACTTAAAGACTGACAAAATATGCCAAGATTTGTCAATAAACATGTCAGGATAAGTGAATCAAATGAAAAAATGACGGTCAGCTGTGACTGAAGTCATATCTTTACGCCGCGCAGTAACTGCTGTATTGTGGCGACATTAAAGTAAACCCTGTGGGCTCTATTTGATAGAGGAACTCTTTTATATAAAACCGCCTTGAGAGAGAAATGCATTCAAGAATGGGCTTTAATAGAAAGAGATAGTTTAGCCGGTGATTGACAAAATCGCATTGTTCAAGTTCAAAGCTACTGTTGTTGCAGAAAAAAAACATCATGAGGTGGAAATTTGGCCAGACGGCGTTGTGATGGGCGAAGAACCTGAAAATCAGCCTGAACCCACTACGTTCATTAAAGCGGCCCGTAAGAGGAAATTTTATTGCAGTCCGCATTTTAGTCATTAAACGACTGTCCGGCGCGCCACGCGTTAACCAAACAAACAATCAATAAGAATATCCAAGTTGAGCGTTGCCCACATGGCCAGTTTGCCTATTTGAACGCCATTCAGAACATTTTTGCGTTGCAACAGACAGCCAACGTATTTTCATATTTCCCACCTTGATATCATGGAATAAATGTGCATTCCATGGTGCGGTGTACATGTGAATTTTTACCTGCTACTGGTGTTGGCGCTGACGACATGTGCTTGGATTGCGTTTGCGCTAAAAAAGGCAAAAGACAATTTTCCTATCATTTTTGATTAGAAGAACGCGAAAGTAGCGAGACAAGGATGCTCAATAGCCATCAATTACGGCCTAAACTGAACTGTTCTCTCTTTTGGGACACAACTGTTTAGAGAGCTTAATTTTGCTATTATAAAGTAATATCATGATAATAAATTTAGATGACGTTGTCGCGAAATTCAACGAGCGCGCAGCGGATGACTTTGAGGAGAAACGAAAAGATTCCTCAAGCAGTGAAGAGATGATACGCGAGCCCGCAGAAAAGAACGCAAGCGACAAGAAGAAGGCTGAAGAACGCTGCACCGAAGCAGTGCGAGCGTCTTCACCCAACGAAAGCGACAGAAGCTCCGACGCTAAGCAAGCTTCAGAGACCGTCGCTATAGAGTCTCGTTCTATAAACATCGCGAAAGACCCAACAAGGATAGCAGCAGAAAGCAAAAAAGGCGATCAGGATCGAAGCGGACAATCAGTCAAAGCTCGTTCAGATGCGCGGCGAAAAGATGAGCAGTCCGATGACACAACGAAAACAGCAGAGGACAATAAGGAGAATAAGGGAATAACGAAGGTACGTATTATATACGGCATTTTGTAGATTAATCGGGCAACGATAACCCTGAGGTGGCACCGAACGGAAATTTGGGAGAGCATATTTCTTAAGGAATACCTGAAAGGGGATGTCTGCTGAGTCAGGTCCACTTGATGAGGTGACAACTCGCGACACGACAGCTCGCGACATGGATTTTTTTGCGACAGGTCGCGACACGACAACTCGCGACAATTAACCACTTTTAAGCACTGTCATTCAATTCTTAATCATTTTCGCTCATCGTTGCGCTCACTGTACTCCTATCGTATGAGAGCAGAGGCATATATTAAAAAATTTGATTAAATATTCATTATTTAAGAACATGTTGCATATTTATTGATAAAAATGCCATTTTACCGAAACTTGAAGAATAGGGACGCTGTACTACATCGCTGTTCCCATAAGATCAAAATGTTTTAGAGGCCTGACATTCGTTAACGGCTTAGCAATCATGACATTGAATTTGCATTATTATAAAAATTAATAAACAATTATTATCGCATCAAAACTAATGAAAATTATGAAATGTCGCGAGTTGTCGTGTCGCGAGTTGTCGCTAAAAAACCATTTCGCGAGCTGTCGTGTCGCGAGTTGTCCGTTTCCCGGTCCACTTGAAGCGTGCATGCCACCACCGGCCGTAAATGAGAACTTCAGTAATTCTACGTAAACATGGAATTTATTAATAGCATTCTTTAGTTTCTCTCTATAACCCTGCGGCGGGATCATGATTTAGGCTTACGCTATCGCCGTTTCTAAAGACATAAAGAGGAACCCCCTCATTTCGATAGAAGTTTAAATCAAATCTTCAGCACTGATAGAATAATACATGTAATTGATGGGATTCCGGTCAATTGAGTTATTGTATAATTTTCAGCAGGAATCATCGAGCAGAGATGTCAAAGAGACCGGAGACGTTAACGAAAAACTGAAAGGAAAGAAAGCTGTAGCGGCTTCAAAAGCAGAAGATAATACAAAAGAGTCGCCGGTCAAAATCTCAGAAGAAAACTTGCAACGTCCTGCAAATGACGACGAGGAAACTGAACCCGCTGATCGAGTCTCAGCGCAAAAGATCGCCATCAAGAATTCGGAAAAAGAAGGGGACCGTATGAGCAACAGCGCCGCTAAACAACCAACAGAAATCAAGGAAAGCGAAAGGAAAGAGATGAACATGGAGGCAGAGAATACTGAAAGAACCTCGATGAAGAAGGAGCAGCCGTCTATGGATAGTTCTCCTCCGACTGAAGACCGCAGAGAACGTGTGGAAGAAGCGGCAAGCATCCAGAGCACGTCTGCGAACGCTTGCGATAACTCAGCTGATCTCCAGCAGGGTAAAGTTGCTGCAGTGGAGACAACAATTATCCATATCACAAAAATAAAAATTTTGCAATAAGATGAAGCTGACAATTCTTTTATCCAGCTTATGAAGTACAGTGGAATCCGTTTATACCGGTCAACGGAGAACTGGCATGTTTTGACCGACATAAGCGTAATACCGATATAATTGAACGTGTTTGTATGGGAAGATACGCTTTGGGACTGAAAATTTTGAGCGGTATAAACGAAATACCATTATAACCGAAACTGTTATAAACGAATTCTACTGTATTGTGGGAACAATGGGATCGAACATATTTGTGTTAAATTACTGCCTGTATGTTAAAAAAAGCGAATCTAATAATATTCATTTTCTCAAGTTAATCAGCCAGTACTCGTCGTGCGTTTATGTACTATGTTGTACAGCGTAATCACTTATCATTTATTGTTAAACTACGTTATTAAAATTTATTTTGATGAAAGCATGTGTCTTAGAATGAGCAAAGAGCTGACTGCTCAGGGGTGATATTCGAATCTACGACCTTCAGAATTCGTGTTTGACTCTTAAATCACTAAGCTATTTGTTTGGTCACGCTGTACCTAATTCGCTCTGCTGTGGAACGCGATGCATGATTGCTACGTAAATAAATCGTTTTAAGTCGTAATAAAATCAATAAAAAAACTTGTCTATTCACACTAAAGATATATGGGCTCATCCGTTATGCGATCAGGTGTACGCCGACCTTAATCACACTTTGCGCTAGTATAGCAGCTCGTCAATCACGGTCTAACTCACTTGTCTAAGAAAGTTTACTATACACGCTTCTACTCAAATGCACTGATGTAATCTGTCTAAGAAGTGGCAAGACCTAGTCGTTAAGTACGGTTCTTAATGACACTGCCTGCAGCCGTCGAGTGCGGTAGGCAGGACAGTAGCTCCGGATAGGAATAGGAGATTGTATAATACAAAAATCATTTTAGTCAATTGTATGACAACAAGTATACCGCCCTGAAAATCACGCGAAATCTCCTCATAGATGTCTCTAATTGATTTGTGCTGACCCCACAAATCCTTAAAATTTTTAAGTGATCCTAAAAATGCCGTTGTGATAACATAATAAATCATTCCCGTCCACGAAATTCTGCCTTATTTTTCTTTTGGCAAGCAAATTCTGGTCTTTCTTTAGTTTATTCTTGGTTAATGATTAATTCTATGCGTTAGTTTGTTGAAGATCTCCATTTTTGATGAATTTAATATGAAATTCGATTTTAACTCTTTCTCCAAAAATTCTCCGTCCTCTTTGCAGCCTCAAATGTTTATCCTTTTTCGTGGGAACTCTCCATTGGTGATTTCTACTTCTGAAACGATTATCTGGTAAAAAAATTCGTGATGGTTGTTAGACGCTCTTTGACAGTCGCATGTGCCCCCAGAAACACCTGAATTAATTCCTGACTCGTAGACAATCGGAACAACGCAGGTGGCTTTATGGCGTAGCGAGTGACGTGTTATTACGGTGCTCTTAGGCAATCAGGATACACGGATACGTACGAAGAGCGTTATGATGCTCAAGCGGATCGCCACTTAGTTTTCGACGAATACAGTCGGCCGCACGAAAGCGAGTCGCATCAGTACCGTAATCTGTAACTCATTAATTCAAGTGTTTTTTAAAGTAAGCAGGTAACGTACATAATTGGCATGGATACTTACAGAATTCATAATGGTTTGCACAAAAAAATATCATATATTCTGTAAGTAACCATGCCAATTATGTANAAAAAATATCATATATTCTGTAAGTAACCATGCCAATTATGTACGTTACCTGCTTTTCTTTAAAAAACACTTGAATTGTTGTGCTAAACGATACGGTACTGATGCGACTCGTTTCCGTGCGGTCGACTGTAGTTACAGGCGTCAAGTAATTTTACATATTAAAGAGTCTCGACGTGATTTGCCTTTTTAAGTTGCCTACGGTATCTAGCCGCCACTGTCCACGGCCGTTCAGCCATTACGTAGAAGCGAACTTTCTCTTTCGTCAGCATGTTCAGCAATAAATAAAGGTCAATATAAAGTAAAAATAGCGTTCGATTCCTAATTTAATATTCTTTGGGATGGTGGTGGCTGAATTCGAACTCGAATTAAATCGAAAAAGCAAAAATGAAAAGAATGGGTCTCCATAGTAAAACTGGGGGACAGTTGATCTCGAAAGCTAGATAGTATTAAATTATCATCAGGGTTCCATAAAATAGAGCGTCAAAAGTTCTATGGGAAACCCTGTCTTGTTTTAGATTAAATTAAGAGAAAAATTAAAAAATTAAAAAACATCGTTGACTGAATATTCAACACTATTTCACACTGTAGTACAAACGTGAATCGTGTGGTGTCGTGCTTGAACATAATGGACTTTTTCGAGGCTAAAAAGTACTACTTCTAGGTTGAATTTTAAAAAACTGAAAGCGCAGCGTTAATCAGCTTCTCAGTTTTGACAACATCTCAAAAAATGATTTTTGACTGGAGTTCCTCTTTAACGCTATTTTGCGTCGCTTTGGTACGTTGACTTGAGAAGTTGGCTAATGTTTGATTCTTGCACTATCGATTTGGGACGTCGCACGTGAACTCTAATCAGCCCTTAAGCCCAAAGTGAGCATTACATTGTTGCACTGGCGCAATAATCCTAACCCAATTTTCATGCATTATGAACAAGAATATGTGACATACTATCTGAATATATTGGTAATTCTTCGTGAATTATGCTATAATTACTTCATCAGTGCAAGTGTTTTATGTTCTACAGGGCTGATTAGGGTTTACATGAAACGTGCGAAGTCCTGAATTGTTAGTGCAATAATCAAGAAAAATTCAAAGGACGTTGAGTTATTCTTGGTAATTGCATTGTCGATTTCGGACTTCGCACGTTTCACGTGAACTCTAATCAGCCCTTTAAGCCTTGGCTTATACATCGGAAAGCGTAATGAGTCTGCTATACTTGAGCCTTACAGCTGCGTGACGAGATCGACGAATGCCTGCCGATGGAAATGTATCCGGATGCTAACATCGATCATTAATGAAGGTTAGTTGAACTATTTGCGTAATACTTCACTTTATAGTGATGCAGTTTAGTCTTGATCTAAAGTGGCACTTTATAATATTGAATGCGATGAAATGGGCCATACGGATGTGCCGTATCTGGCAAGATTAGAACATAATCGTTAATCTCCTAGGCGACTGGAATATATCGCCAGGGGCGAGGATTTCTATAGAAGGGTGTCGAAAGATTACAGTTCGGGCCAGATGGCGACCATCCCCGTGCGTTAATGCAACATTTTGTTAGTTAAGGGACGGTTGGCTTTTGTACGATGCGTGTGAACAGTGGCGCACGGTGCGTCGACTGTTGTTGACTAGCAATAGCTGGCTAGTAGTTCGCAGCGAATGCGCACCGCCTAGTTTATGCATGCATGCAATGTCGAGCGGGTGGTATCACATGACTACTGCTCGTTACGTTGTGTCTCGACGGTGGAATGAACGTTAATTGTTGGCTTTGGGAGTATCTGTGCGAAATACTTTAAACGACAACAACAAACGATCGCTTGTTGGCGCAGAGGGGATAAATTACTTTTGCCTATGCAAATGAAGCGACACAGTCGGTGTTTAGAGATTACTTTATTCGCAGCTGATCCCCACATATGTAAACAAGTGGCAGCGATGCTCGTCCCCAACTATCCTTTGCCTAGATTGACAATGATAATGGTCGAGTTGACGTTTTCTCTTGTATGACTAGAGTGCCGCGTTCGATTATTTACGTTGTTGCGCGAAAAACTGGTAGTGAGGCGGCCGACTGGCTGCGGCGAGCGATGTGAGCGCCGCGCTCGTAGCGCGGAACGCCATCGTCCAAGGGTTGTTAGTTGGACGAGCGAGCCGACGCGCACGCATCATATTTGGCGTTTTACACCCGCCCGCAGTGTCCTCGCTTCGCCGTCGTCGTTGTCGTCATCGCATTGCACGACGCTCCGCTGTTTTGCGCTCTTTCTCTCTTTCCCCGTCATCCCTTCCCCTCTCTTTTGTTGTTCGATCTCGCTTCATATTCCAACTGCCATGTTTTTTTGGTTGCAATTGCTCGCCTTGCTCCTATTTCTGCCGTCTATGCGTCTTTCAAGGTCGCCTTTACCCCTCATACTTGTTCTTACTGCCTTGCTGTACTATTATACGGGAAAGCGGCAGAACGTACTCCCCCTTCTTTGGGCTACCCCCCGAAAAGCGCCGACCGCGAATGATAGCTGGTCCCCTTTTGAATAATGTCATCCCTCCCTATAAGTGAATCATGCCCCCTTTGTTTTGTATTTTTTATAAACTGCGGCCGTTACTGCTACACTCCCATGGAATCCGCTTATTAGCTCGCGCACTGACCTATATTCTCCTTTTCGATGATCCTTGGACTAATTGCTCATCTTGAATTGAAGACCTGGAAATTTATGTCCGACATTACAGTTGTCTCTTTTTATTGGCCAGTTAATCGAATAGGCAGACCGCCGTTGGCTTCAGAAGATGCTGAATACGTCTTTACGTGATAATCTTTGCTCTGTCGAGCAGGTCCCATTTCACTTTGCTTGCGCGTTTCAAATCAAACCTGTCGTTAAGTACCGAGGTTTTTTCACAAAACTGCCCACAAATGGCTTCCTTTATTGTTAGTTTAACACTTCCGAAGAGCGCTGAGCGTTACGGATATTAGTGTGTTTGAGGTCGCTATGTTTATTTCTGCTGCCCGCTTATGAGGGGGAGGGACGTTGAACAAATTAATATAGTTAATTGAGGGATATGGTTTTGAGAAAACTCCGAAAGTTCTAGAAAAAGAATGCTCGCTCAAGCATTTTTTATTATTCTAAAATTGTTGGAATGTTTGTTCTTTGTTGTCTGTTGGTGGGCGATGTCTTCCGTTAGTCTATCTTACGACATTCTTCACCGTCGTCAGGATATAATCGCATTTTTGACCGTTCATAAAACTGCTTTGCTACTTGATAAGAGGATTAAGGCTCAGCGTCTGCAGCGGCCTGTTGCAACCAAGAATTACCACACTGCGGTTTATTGATGTCGAGGCGAAATCGGCGCTTAAACGGAGACTCTGGTTACCGTTAGCTGAAAGGAATATAGCATATTTTATCTTCCGCTACCTCTGACATGCTGCTTAGCGGTAAGTTAATAATAATATAAATGAATATAATTTGCAGCCTGATTGGTAGAGGTAGCTGAATATAATATATGGTGCACTCCATGCTGCTAAAGGTGACTGCAGTTTTCTTTAAGTGGTGGTATGCTATATCGTCTTAAAAGGAGACTGCGGTCGTCTTAACCTCTCTGGAATGTACCCCAAAGTACTGTGAACTATTTTTAGCCGCGTTTGACAAGATAGCTGCAGATTATTTCAGTTTATACAGTAATTAGCTTATCACTAAAGAACTGTTTTATACATTGGAGATAGCAATCTACGCTATATTCTTTACAGCTAGGGGTTATGGGAGTTGAAATAGGTGTGAAGTGCTAACATGCAAGCAAACTTGTTCTAAGACCACATCCGTGTGTCTAGGTAGGACGTATTCTGCGTCATAACGGAGTGTCTGTATCGCGTTAAAATAACAAGACACGTCAGCGTTTTGCAGTATTGTAGAAAAGCGTACGTGATGAATGCAGGGTTGCGATAACCTCAGGGGTTTCCCGACTTCCCTGCACACCGACCACTCGCAGTCTTCCCCTGAGTCTCAAGACGCCGGACTTCTTCCGGTCAACTGTAATTACTGTAATTCTTTAATATTCAACGCTGTCGCAGTTGTTGCTTGCTTTTTTAATTTTGTATGCTTTTCCCATGTCTCTTCTGTGCTCATACCACGCCACGCATGCGTCTGCGATGTAATGTTTACCCTCTGTGGCATTTCCTACATGTGAGCAGCGTTCGTAAAGAAAGCGTATCGCACTGCGCTCATTTGCGTTACGCCATTCTATTTCGTTTCGCCTTTCCGTATGCTAACGATTACACGTGGATAGCGTGTAACTTTTTCAATCATACTATTATTGACTTAATTCTCATTTCGAAAGGTGTTAGGGAACGTAGAACCGCGTGTATTGTGACACTTGGGTGTTAGCTAATTCAGGGGGCTGCGGAGAAGTTGTACTATTTCTGGGTCCTTTTACCGTTGTTACTTATAGTATAGGAGGAATCAGTGGTTTTCATATACTCGATCTCTACTGTAGAACTGAGTGAATATCTTGTGGGTTCTCAAAGCAATTCTTGTAATTAAAATAGTGCACTGCAATTATTTTAATTAGTGTTTAATTTATTAAGATAATTAAGCTTTGATTTAAAAGGAACGTTTTCAAGCTATTGTTGAAATGAACCGCACCATTCCTTTAATGATCCCTTTTGACCTTTAATTCGCAAGTACTATAGCACGTCTGTCTGAATGAAACTTAGTTGTTCTTAATAGTAGTGTTAGGGCTAGCGTTGACGTTTGGTAGAATTTTAGCGATTGCGCACGTTAGAGCACGTGTAGTCCGCAAGACAAAGTTACGAGCATTGATGCGCGCTATGCGTTTAAGTATTGACTATGCATGATGTTATCGTCGTAGGTGAATTGAGCACTTGATGTAACGATAGCCTGCTTTATTAATGCTGTAATTTTCTGTCAGGCGTGCCCAAAAAGCGCTTGCGTAACATTACTGACCTACATACGCATTATACACGTAATTAACGAATGTTATAGTTAGCGGCGTCGCAATGATAGTCAGGCTGTTCAACAGTTTGGAATGAACATTCTGCGGCACCGGAATAGTGATCGTGCTTCATTTTTTCATTCTCGGCGAGAACCGCAATGCTTTGATTCCAGAATGTTGAATAACCTGATTTTGGTTGATGCGTCTCGAGTTTAGGCTTAGATCAGATTTGTGAATATCTTAAGCTTGATCTAAGCCTAATTCTATAAAATGGTTAATCGCGCGCGAATAATTTCTTAACTCGGATACACCACTTCAAATGCACAGTACATTCGCATATTAAGACGTTATTTATTTTAGAAATGATTCCGCGCTTTCTATTTCGAAATTCACGCAACAGATACGATCAAGGACATTTTGATGACTTTGCGAAACGATCGATAATCGTTTTTTATGTGCGTTTTGAAATTAGAATCGCGGTATTATTTTAACTATAGTATGAAAAAGTGTAGCATTATAGATATTACGTTAGGTTCTTTGGCGTTGATTGTTTCTAGCAGTTTTCAAACTTGACGCTTAGGCAGGACGTAGGCGAGACGACGTCAGGTGATAATGCTGTTGAAATCGCGGCGCGTTGGTTAAACGTTCGCCCACTCTAGCGCGAAGAGAGAGTATTGTCACATTAAAATAGTGAAATGGCGTGTGGCAATCTTGTTGAATCCTCGAATCCCATAGAAATCCGCTCTCGTCTATAACAGATTACTCTTCAGACATAGCGGACACATACATTACCACTAGCAGTGAAGTGCTGCTGTTAGGTAGTTGGTAGAGGAGGCGGCGATGGCGAAATTGGCGCCGGCGTTATCGATGAGCCTCGACGCCTTCCACAACACCTTTCTGCACATCGGCGACGTCATTTCACTGTTTGCCGACGCTGGACACGATGGGCATACCGGCTTCCTTTCCACGCTTGGGTTCGTTTTATCCCTCACTTTTCCGTTCAGCTGTTTCCCTTATTCTATGCAGTGCGGGGGCTTCAAATCGAAGTTGCTAGTTTACCGTTCTCATTTAATGTAAACTCATGAAAGTAATTTTTTATTCCTTGGTTTTTATTTATGCAAAGTTACGTTCTTTATACCTTTTGTCATTGCCATTATGATGAAACTTAGCAGAGTAGGCGAAATTCGATAAATTACGTACGTAGTTTACCCAGTTACTAAATTTCTTTTTTTTAAATGCTCAGGTCTGTTTGTGTGATGAAAGGACGATTTTATCTATGTGTTTGCGGTTGGTAAAATTTATTAGAGCTTTTTCAGCAAAAATTGAAAATAGTGAGCAAATGCGAAAACTTATTTCTGTCAATTTTAATTTTCAACATTATTGCTTCATGGAAATACATCGAAGTGTAATTTCATTGCAGTTTGGTCGACGATCGATGCCTCGTCGAAATTGGCCAAGGATCACCCGACTCGCCGCCAAAAAAGTTCCGCGGTAATGATAGCTATATTCCTTCTCACCCGAGTTGTTAGCCGTTTGCGCTGTTGGACACCGTCAAATAATCTTGCATTATGCCATGCGTCGTTTGGATATTGTTGAAGGAAATGGGGTTCATTTTTTACATTAATCTGTTGTAGCATTCAGTTTTAGCGTTAAATATGTTTGGGAACTCTAATTGCGGGCGAAGCTTGTTATATGACTACCAGGGATACATTATTATCTTCCTTGTATCGTAATTCGTAACTTTTACATATCAGTTTTGTCAACTTTTCATTCAATATCGTCACCCTTTCACCCGATTTCGCCATCTGCGCGTAGAAGCTTGCAGAAACTTGTCAAAGTAGAAAAAGACATTGCTTTTGTTAAAACAGAATAATTATTGAAAAGATTGCTTGCAGATTGTCTGTTCCGAATCTGCCCAGTGAACAGATATGCAGCACAGAAGCAGTATTGGACTGAGCAGAAGCAGTTCCAGATGGGCATCGGATCCACTCTCGATGACGATATGCTCAGTCGGCTGCGCGTGGCCGCCGAGAAGGAGAAGGAGCAGAACGATCTCGAATACCGCAAAATGCTCGGACACGTCATCCAGTATGGAACCACCATTCAGGCAAGCTCAGTTTCAATTTTATTATTGAATTGCAACATATAGGCGTTGTCGTTTCATTTCGTAGCTTTGCCATTTAATTTAGTAAATTTACGAGACTGAATGGTAAAGTTACGATATTGATTGAAAGACTTATGCAATTTAGCAGTATTGGCTGAAAGGCTACTTATTTCATGCGTCAAGAGACACAAAATCATCCCGTAGATACTACTTGTCTACATTTTTCTGCTGGAAATATTGAAAAGACTTTTTAAACAGTGAGCGTGAGGAGAAAATTATTTGTTTCTATATTCGAAGAGAAAAGTTGGCATGGGTTCAACCGATTAGGACAGGGAAGACGTAAATAACTGTGCCGATGAAAACAGGTTTATTCCTGGTTTGGTACTGAAAGAAGTTGCGAGTCAGACGTGTGAAGTACAACTTTCCAACTTGTTGAGTGTTGATTTACTAGTTTCTATATGGTCACGTGATGTTCGCGTATCGACGCGGGAGGGGATGTGTTTTCTTTAATTGCCGTGCCATAATGC
>NIUQ01000258.1:0-59016 GCA_002796945.1 Plectus sambesii
TGTTTACAGAACGGAGCACAGCCCACCACGAGACAATGTTAGAACACAAGTGTAAACAGTTCCCTAAATGGTTCTGGTGGGAGAAGAGTAAAAGCTGCATTCTTCTGGATATCTTGAATCGCAGACCGGCTTATGCAAAGCTGGTATGCACGCACATTCCTGGCTATCGCGGCCATTTGGCACACGTTAATAAAGTTGAGAAGCTGGCTTCGCTGGATTCATTCAGAGATCAGGTTCGTGTTCTAACAAGATATCTCGTGATGATACTGATAAATAGCTCATAAACTCGGGCCATCATACCGAAGTGTAAATAGGCAAAGTACCGCCGAGTGTAATGTTTAGCCTTTAGCTAAGTTTGCCGGCATTATTTTCCAAATTTGGTGGCAGAGGTAGCGAAATGCACAAATATTTTATTCGGTATTTAAGAGTATAACGGTTTATTTTGCTCTAACAATAGAAAAAATCATGCAGAATCACTGCGATGTTGTTAAAAAGCGCCCCTTCACTCCCTGAAATAATTTTTTGCGAATCAAATCGACGCTTGTACTCAGCGACGTTTAAAGGACTTTGAAGATTGCCTCTCGGCCAACCGCCGTCAGCGCCTTTTCCTGACTGAATACATGAAGATTGATAAATTCGTTATTCCGAAAAAATGTCTACAGAGGGGCACCCGTCAGAATTAGCATTTAAATGGTAAATTCAAATTATTGCATCTTGCCAAAACGAGTCCGCCGCGATTACTCTTTTTGCGATCATTCCGATCACGTTCTATGGGCACATATTTACCATTTTTCTTCTAATAATCGCCCGATCATTTTTTCAACCTAGGCCAGAGGGGGGCGACTATTGGAGGGTGGGCGATTTTAGAAGAAATACGGTAATCTAAATTCAGGTCAAAAATACCGAAGCATGGATTGGCTTGGAAAGAGACGCCAACATAACTACAGATACCCAAGATGGATTTTTCTGGAGGCGAGATGATGGATACAAAGTGCTCTTGAACCAGAAAGAATTTCCATTAGCGCAAAGAAAATATGACAATAAAAATGCACTCTTTGCGACCCTTAATACCTGGTATTTGCAAGATGACCTTTACAACACTGAGTTCATAGCAATGTGTGAATATGGTAAGTTCAGTTGGCTGCTAAATTCTTTTCCAAATCTCGGCCGACTCTCTCTGCTCATTAGTACAGTCGTTCGTTCATCCATAACATCCTCCACACGGATGGGTGCAGTCGTCAAACGATATCTCTCTGACATCATTCTGACTTTAAATTGGACATTTTTCAAATCTTGATGTTTCAAATGTTACCATATCATTTGCAAAAGATACGCATAATGACATGATGTAAAATCGGAGCCAAGAAAAGGATACTGATTCTGCATTCTTAATCATCAAACCTGACCATTATCCAAAAGCAAGCTTCAGGACTATTTATGGAATATTTCTTTAAAGGCAGTTTTCAATAAATAGCAGAAATAATTTCAGAGGAAGATCTTCGTTATGAGCCGACCATGCTCGATGTTAACTGCGCCAGTTTATCGCAAACGCACATATACTACAAAGGTTCATGCTATGTTCGAGACGAAACAAAGGTGACGTATGACGTTGCGAAGAAATCCTGCAATCATATAGATGGATTCAATGGTCACTTGGCCGTGCTAAACACCGAAGAACTTCTCACTATCATATATTACGCCATAACAAAGCCGGTAGGTATGGCTGTCTACAAATGAATCATATATATATAGAGCTGGTTCGTTCGATTGCTTGATTGTAGTCACCTTTCATTTGCGTGCTCAAGTAGTCAGTTGATAAAGGTGGGCTTATTTGATAAACTGGTGAGAATCGAGCATTGAGAAATCGAGTCTTCAATCCGCTCTAAAATCAGTTTTACGTTTGATAATGCTGCGACCACTACTGAACTTTAAGACTTGGTTCCTCAGTTTTCAGTTCTTAACAGTTTTATGAACTGACATCTGCTAATTTGCTCGCTTGTGCTGTTCTTTAATCACATCTATTGCTTAAAAAGAGCGCATTTAATTCTTTAATCACGAGAGCTGAAGGTATACCGAATATGCATTCGTAGCGAGCCTATTCCGAGATTTGCTCTGATGGGTCGCTTCCAGACACAAATTGGGTTATCTTGAAAATATGCTCTCTAATAAGTATTCCTCGACTGTATTAGAGGGGTCAAAAGTTACGCTCTCTGAGTCAAAACTTTACCAATTTCTTTTGCTGTTTTTTATACATGAAACACTGCAAATTACGATTATTTGCCAAATAGATATTGAATCTGTTTCCTGATTAGCGCAGAAGGTATTGGAGCATTGCAGGAAATTGATTTGCAGAAACTGTTCTTGCCTATGAGTATTTTAATGTAACGGAAACAAAAACTGCTTTCCTGTATTTCTCAAAAGTACATCGCGGTCTTATTCTTGGATGACGTTAAAGTCCGAAAATGGTATTTATCGTAATTATGCCCGAGGCTTTTATGCGAGAAATTCTTGTATGTTTGAATCTTGTGCTCAGCTACTGAATTTCGTACAACACTTGTAGTCTTGGTCATTCAAGAGTTGCTTTTCATTTTCAGTTAGTAGCCAACGACTATTACTGGATCGGACTTGAGCGACTTGATACCTCAAGCGCCAATGTTTCCAATGGCTGGTACTGGTTAACTGGCAGTGGCGTAAACTACCCGGTTACTGATTTTTCGGCATTCAAATCCGGTTGGCCAAAAGCTGATCCTTGTGGATACGGGTGGATTTCTAATCTTGCATCAGACCTTTGCACAAATACATATGCGTTCCTCTGCGAATACGGTAAGTCAGTATTCGAGCAGTTTAATTAATCATCAAACTTTTTATCAGAAAAATTACTTTGAATGTTATGTCTCGCATTTCAATTAGAATCACAGCGAAAACTTGCTGCTTTTCGGTTTTACTCTGAGCAAATTCTAAGGGAAGTATGAGAAATTCATCCTCTCCCCCACTTGAGCCCAAAAAAGGGAAGAAAATTCGCTTCGGCTTTGGAAATCAATGGATTTGAGGCAGTAGCGTATGTAGAGGAGTAGCAATAATAATACGATACGTGAACTTTCAGTGGAACCGAACAAAGGAACTCACTTTCGGATCCAGGCCAACTTTGCCAACCAGAAAACTGCTCCACAAATGATATTAAAAGTATACGACGACCTAACGCATCCAGAAATGTGTGGTTATCAATGCACCAAAGAGATCACGTGCATGAGTATAGCTTTTAACGAAAATACGCGAAACTGTTTGTTACAAACAGCTGATAGTACTGTGGCAAACACTCAATTAGTCTATGCGTCTGGTTATAAGTGGTACGATCGCTATTAGATGTGTGGAATTATTTTTCGCAGTTTCAATGTTCAGCGACTCTACTTGCATTTTAGCAAGTTTTCGAATCATATAATATGCATATTTAGTGGTGGTCACAATGCGGCGTTCATTGCAGCCAGGCTGCATGAAACAAAATTTTTGTTTCTAGCTGCCTGCAGCCGCATTGTGACCAGCACTTAAATGCCGTCAATCTTGGCTTTACAATGCTCGCAAGCTTCTTAAATTTTCATTGGCCTCTGTGAATTGCTTTGATTGACAAATCGTGCTTTTGTTAATGCTCATATGATGAAGTTTGCTTTGTGTGTACGTTGTTTGGGTAAGAAATTGTCATGCTTTTATTGCGCAGTGTGTAAGTGGAAATAAAATCAACGGTAATGGTGATAACGCTTTGGCCAAAGCATCAGTCTACAGCATTGTGACAGCCGGGTAGCTTTGTGATGCAACGAGCGCAGTGATATCTGCATCAGGTTATACTTGAAATGTCACTGTAGGCTCTACTCGGAATATTAGAGCAAGCGGTTGTAGATTTCAATATAAAAACCCATTGAGATTTTTGATTAACGAACGCTCATGAGAGAAATAATTCTTATAGCCAACGTGACATATCCAAAAATTACAGACAATAAAAATTAAGTACAATGATGAAGAAATGATGCAGAATAACACTACTCGCACAATTGTTGCTACTTGCAGAACAGAAAATTATAAGTAGACAATAAAATTTCAACGATGGGCACTAATCTTCAATTTTGCGAATTTAATAAGACTGTCTTAGGATAACTCCTCATGAATAAATTAGAAACCCTAATCACTTATCCAAAATTATTTTATTGATCATATGCCACTAATTTTGTTATATTACCTTGTCTCCCTCTCAACCCCATAGTCGGCTCATCGTGCCGAGAGGGTGGCAACGTGTAGGGGGCCAGCTGGGCGTCTCTAGTATCTGGAGTAGCGGTCAACTGGAAAGCCATTGTACCAATGGCCGTCACTACGCGGCGAAGTACTATGGGTTGCCGTCTGCCAAGCGGCGTGAAAACTGGCAAGAACCTGATGGATCATACAAATTTGATGAATGATGCTCATGCTACCGCATCCGGGGCAGCCGATGCGCCAGTGTTGACGGATACCCGATGTCAGGACAAAACAGGCGACTCAGCCTACAGCAGGCAAAAGAAGCAGCCTTGGATCGAAAAGCGTGGAAGGCAATCATCCAGGAAATCCATGGTCCACCAGCACCGACAATGGCCTACTGGCTCCGCGGGAGACCACGTCCAGATGCACATTAGCGGATTTATAGATAGATAGATTATAGATATTACCTTGTCTGTACAGCGACTTGAGTTAATAAAAACCCTGAAAAGAACAAACCATCCATACTAACGACAGACGTGAGATTTTACGACATTTGACGAACATCACATACGTAAACTCAAACAGAGTGCAGGAAACATTCCCAGCCCAAACAATTTTCTTACAGCACGCTACTATGTCGGACTACTCTAGAACCATTCGTCCAGCCCGTGCCATTTGTTCCTTGGGTATCGGGTAATTGCCTTGAAACGTTAGTGGTTTTCATCTGCGAAAGTTTGGACCCGAAAGTACGCTTGAATAGTTCTCGGAATTCCGTGCTCATACTGAAAAAACAATGGTACAACAAAACTAAAAAAATAGTGCCTACCTGAAATATATGAAGAAATGAATGTCGCTGTTGACAATCATAATCATTCTGATGAATGGTCCAACGCGTGGTCGACTTTCCACTGGTAAAAGAAACAACAGTGCCTGAGCAACTCTAGTCGTTATTTGCAGCATTAAGTACACAGCAGCAACCACGACTAACATTCGAGCCGTTTTTACCTATAACAGCAGAAAAGAATGACGTAATGTTGGGCTTAAAAGCAAACTTGTGCAAAGTTTCTCAAAAATATACCTCTCAGATTTCTCTTGCTATAGAATTATTGGTATTAATTTTTTAAACATGAAAGTAAACGCAATATTTCTTGAATTAAACATCCGGCAATTAAAATTAAAATAATTAAAATTAATGCAATGTGATGAAAAAAGTCTCTGGGAACCCTTTCATTACCATTTAATATGCTAGAATTTACCTGCAAATTTTTCTTCATTGCAACCAAATCCGGTCGATTTTGTCGTTGAGCCTTTTTCAGTTGCATGGTCATTGTAAGGAAAACTAAGGCGTACGTTGCCATAATAGCAACTATCACAACAGTTTTGTGAATGTCTTGAAACTCATCAAAAGCTGAAGCGAATTCCATTTTTTGTTGTGTTCTTTTATATGATTAGTGCGATACGTGATATTTTAAAACTATACAAACGAGAAGTCAGACAAAACTATGTATTGTGCAATATGAAACTCTTTGACAAATAAGAGGCAGTATTGCTAAGCCATGCTTAGCAGAAGACAAAACTATGGCACAAACTGCTTGATCAAATCGGATGTCTCAAATTCTGTAACAAATCTTATTATAATGATAATAAAAAACAAAAATCTGCTACTAACATTAAAAATATTCAATAAACGATTTGGTGTTTTGCCATTTGTGCTACTCGCCACTATGTTAGGAGCAGACGCAGCAAGGGAGCAGCTTGAGCATTCGAGCAAACGAGCACTGGAAGTTTTACCGAGATTTAATTGTTCGACCACTCGCGATAATGCTACACATTTTTGTGCTGCGATAATGGTGCGTTATTTTAGACCTTAATTCAAGATGGTAGTCTTAAGCGAGTAGTGCATGGTGCTGGTCTGCTCGATTTCTCGGATAATATAACCACTCTCCTTATGTGCGTTCAGTTACTTTGTTGCTCAACTGACTCGCTCACTCGTCTCTCGTATATTTTATCGGCCGCCTTACCGTCAGTTCCCGCAGTAAGAACGGTGCAAGCCGGAAGTATTTTCGTCGAGCTAGATTCGTAGAATAAGAAGCCTGAATCAATAATAGCGTATGACCATGCCAGCAGAGCGATTATCTTTCCGATCGTTTTCTCTTGCTTGATGAATTTTAATGGAAAAGCGACGGCAATAAATCGCTCGATGCCGATCGCAAGCGCCAAACTGAGCGAAGCGGACTGCCTAAAAAAATGATTGTTTATTGATGTAGCGTGAGTTTTTGACAGAATTTTGCATTCTTTCGCCACGATTTTAAGGTTTGGGTTGCTTCGAAAGGGAAAAATGGACCTTTTCAACCTCTTTGAATCAGTCACAGTTCGAATTAATACTCTGTCGTATAAAAGAAAATACTTTATTTCGAAACTTTTACAAATTTTACTCGGGAATGTTAACATCGTGGATACAGCCGACTTTGAAAATTTTTGTTACAGGATGAGTAGTGTCTGTTTCACTTTTATTAGGTAAATCTTTTGGCTTGGCGAAATTAATAAAATTACAAAAGCGCAAAACTCCAGAAATCTGCAGTGGATTAAAAAATCTGGTCGAAATGGAAGAAAAATTGCATTTCTGCACAAATTTCTTAATTGCTGCGTGTCTCAGATATTCGACAGGCATGACATACTCAAATTTTCAGCGGAGAATACGGTAATTGCAAGCTCAGTTTTTATGGAAACCAAAGTATTACGCGCTGAGAGAAACTTATGAAATCTTACAATGATTGCAAAATATTGACTAGTTCTTTTCATGGTGAGATCAAGCTTTTAACAGAAATTTTAAGTTTTTCAAGAATTTTGATTGAATATAAATATGTCAAAGATTATAAATGAATATGTCAACTTACCCGAAATACGGAAAAAACATCTCATAGCCGCATTGGACTTGCGTTAATAGTTCCGGAATGCGGCAATACAACCTTATCAGTCGTTTAATGCCGGTGATTAGGAAAGAAGCGCCAACAATCCAGTCAGCAAAAGCCAGTTGACCAATCAGGACAAAGCAACTGTTATTGCGAAGAGCAGCTTGCCTAACGATTGTCCATATAATCAGCGAATTGGTGACAACGCCAACAATACCGACGACGATTTGGCCCACACTTGCCCATTTCGTGGCCTCCAGCTGGGTCAAGGAAGAATTGATCAAAGATTGTGACACATTCATGCTCCAAGTTGGTGACGACCGCAGCAGCTAAAGATTTGCCAAATTATATTATTTCAAAGCCGTGGAAAACCAAACTTTTTTCAGTGTCATTACATTAATTATATGTACAACGATGGAAGATCTCTAAGGATTTATTTGATTCGCTGAATGAGCAAAAAGGCTGAAAATAATGAAAAGAAGGAGGATAAAGGTGGCTGAGAGAAAAACTACAAAGTCAAAAATTTGATAGCGTCTTTTTCAATAAGCACAAGCTCCTGTGAGATGGAGTATATTAATAATTGACTTCCATGTCTTTGATGAATTGACAGTTTTTAAAAAGTGACCGCTCGGGAAAATATTTAAGGTTTTAAATAAGCGTAACATTTCTTTTCACTTTTCTTGAGGGCTATCTGTATATCATCTTTGACGATAAAAATAAACACTACAAAATGACTGGAAGGCATATATTCCGGCGCGAGCCCGGCGATATCTCCGCCCCTGAATTTTTTAGCCTGAGGAGGGAACGTCATCTCAGCGATCTCAAGCAAGTCTCATATCTGAGAGTATTTGTAGACGCATAGATATCGCGTGACCATGCCTGACCGCTCCTTTAACCGCTTTTGAGAAGTCTCTGTTTCGAATTACATTAAATTTGTAATTTTCTCAAAACTCCTAGCTACACCCTAGCTCTCTGTCTCAAATATACATATGGCTAACTGAATGACAGTGTTCAATCAAAAGCGTAAAGCACAATCCAGCTGTTTCATTTGGATTCGAATTCCTTCCTCGTGATACTGAAACAGTCATCAAGCTTGGGAAAGGGGATTGTGTTCTCTCAATTATGAATGATGGTCACGCGCAAGAATACACATTTGAATGAATTAGTATTGGATAGAGTGATATTCAGGAAAGACTATTCTCCTTGCGTGGGTGCAATATGGAGGGAAAATAAGCATATGCGGGTTTATTTCGATATTTCTGGAGAGGTTGTTAAGCGGGACGGAAGGTTCTAAGGAGAACATAGATCAGTATGAAATCATTTGAGCTGTGAGAAGATTCGACAGCGCCTTTGTTCAGATAGAGCAGAATAACTTTAGCATTCAGCGCTGAAAGCATCTATGCTTTCAGCGCTTCTCTGAAGTTTTTAGGACTGAATTTAGCTTAAAAATTCGGCGTAATCAAGACAAAACAAGGGCGTGACATGCAATAACGCCTTTGCGAGCTTGTTAGAGCAGCGTTACTGGGAGTAATTAAGCGCCAGCGCAGGACATAACTTGCTACAATTACCTGTAAGTACTGTTTTCTTAGGAAAAAGCCAAACAACTCACATATGTAATTTGTTCTAAAATTACGGAAAGTCGAAGCCATCCGATCTTGCTAAAAATATGTGTTTATCAGCTTCGTAAATCAATTCTGTCTAGCGAGTTGCGAGCAAAGTTTCGCACACAAAATTAAATCCAAGGGACGCAATCAGACTTTTCACGATAAATCTCTTGCTTTTGTCAATGCTTATGCGGAGACGAAAAGGGCATTTGAGCGATCACTTTTTTATGCATCGATAGCATGAAGTTGTGCAACAACTGCGACAAATGTCGCTTTTTGTTAATGGCATTTTGGTGTTTCCACTATTGGATCATATTTATGCGCTGTTTATGCGCAACATTAAGAGTAGCTTTAGAGTGCACCTCACGTCAGCAATGCTGTAATGAGCAACGCCTCTCTGGACGCATTATGTAAACATGTCTGTGCGTGTGTTGATCATCTACTCCTGCGGTGGACTATTCTCCGCGTCGATGTCAAAGGAGTTTACAGATTCCTCAAAGAGACGTCCTTAACTGTGCAAAGTGAAGTTCTATTGACACTTTGATCGGCAAGATAACGCAATTTTTGAACTAAAGAGCACGTATATAATGAGCAGTTTTTATATACAGACAACGGGTGACCAATTTAGAAGTTAAGCGCTGGGTACTGCTCGTGTTTTTTAGCCGTCTGAGCTTCGTTTGTAGGTCTTTGTCACTTTGCTGCTCAAATTTTCATCACAAGTAAGGGAAACTGCTCAAAAGATCGGTGTGAGGTGTAACTGCTTCTTCTCTATCATGCGCGTTCAGATTTACTATAATGATGTATCGGTATTTGATTTGCTAAAGGCTAAGTTCAAGACTGCAGTGACATTCATATGTCGTTCAAGGTGCGTTTAGGAATGAGCAGGCTCACAAGCGATTTAATTTTATAGTACAAACTATTGAGAATGATTGTTCAAAGAGATGACCGAAGTTTCTTGAACAATTAAAGCTGAGCATCATAGGCGATTTAAAGTAAGATAAATACGAGAGTACACCCGCCGCTTTTACTTAGAACTGTGACCGATATTATATCGTTGCATATACGAACATCTAAGAGGACAACTATACAAAAGTGCAGCGCAGCCAGCCATGTCGAATGGGCAACATTGGTAAACAATTGCTTGGATATTGCAGGGCCCAATTTCGTAAATCTTTTGAATTGTTGAGGGACTCAGGCGCGAGCCGATTGGTTGAAATTTAAATTTGATCAATCGGCGTGCCCCTCGATTCCTCAATTTTTCAGTTCTCAACAGCTCAACAGTTTTATGAAATTGGTCCCAGGGCCCTATTTCATTGAAGCTCAGTCTGAAATAATTGGACCGAAAGAGACGCTCTCAGTTCGGCAGTAGTGATTTAAGATTTAATTACTCTTATTGAGAATAAATTTATTCTCGTTCAGTGACGTACGTGCCCACATAAAAGTCGCTCACTTGAAAATTAGATTTTTCATCCTTCCTGTTTATTCATATCTCCGCTCTCCACTTCATGACGTGCATAGGCTGAATAATTTTCCTTCATGTCATCATCTCTTTAAGTACATAGCAGCCGTCAACGGCAAAGAGTGCTTCTTACTCAAAATATAGGAGCTCTGGACGCTGTCAAAGGGTAAATCATTAGCTATTTGTGTCTCTTTGGATTGCGTTTACTAGCTCTTAGTTTATTGTTAGCGTGTGATTGGTACGAGCGACATCTATCGAATTGATTATTAACAATTAATATTAACTAAATAACCACAATTCCATATTTTTCGATCTAACTGCGACTCGATGGATTTTGATCTGGATGTTCAACATTGATGATTGTCTTTTAGTCACGCTGGCTCATCTGAACCAACAACGGCATTCAAACCCTGACAGAATACTTGCTGGAAGTGGTGAAATGACTGCTGAAATTAGCAGAACACATAGTTTTATTTTTTAAGCGATATTAATGAGTTGAATTAAAATTTCAAAGTATTATTACTAAGAAAACATTTCTTTAGAGTACAAAAGCTTCAAAATATTGCCAAAATGAATGATAGTCATAGTACTAGTGATGACTTCTTCAATAAGACATGGCCTGTTAACAGAAACGAGACCTTTGGTTTCATAATTTCGTCTCTGATCGCCTGTCCAGTTGGTATTCCAGCCAATTTTATTGTGCTCTATCTGTCATTGAACAGTGCCCAAGTTGTGGGTGATTACAAATATTTCTTCGCCAATTTCTCGTTCTGTGAGCTACTGTACTGTGTTAATTTGCTAATTCAGACAATTCATCATTTATACTATCGATTGTGGAATGTGCCGATGTCAGTTATCAGTTGTACGATCGAAGTTCATTTTGTTTATGCGACGGGGTTTTGTTTCAGTTATGCCTTGGTGTTAATGTCAATCAACCGCTATTGTGTAATAGTTCTGAATTGTAAGCACTGGTTCACAAAAAGGCGCAACATTCTGTATTGTTCGCTAGTTTATGTGCCATTTGCATACTCAGTCGCCGTTCTCTTGTTTGCTTCAATGGTTGAGAATGAAACTCTCTGCGGCTATAAACTCTCTATCCCTTTTGTTCAACCAACTCTTCTTATCTCTGTGTATGCGATATGTTATCCTGTGATACTCTTTTGCTCATTCAAAACATATCGCTTTGTCTCGAAGCAGTTTCAGTTATCTGCTGAAATGCGTCTCGTGGATGCGACACAGTTAGGCAATGAGCGAAGTATTCCGAAAGCGATCATGCTTCAGGGCGTTGTACCTATCATATTTGCGCTGCCAACTGTAGCTTCAAGTATTATTAGCTCTTTCATATCGGGCAACTACAATTGGAAGGGTGTATCAGTGCTCGAAATCGATGACTTTTTTACGTTAAATTGGAATAATTTGCGCAAATGTATATACGCGTTGATACCAACTTTCGACGCTCTCATAACACTTATTGTTGTTAAGCAGTATAGAAGTGCATTTCAGGAACTTCAGAAGGGTATCAAGACCAAATTTGCTCACGTTCGCAATAACGTCTTTAGAAAGAAGAACCAAATTGGGTACGAAGTTTCATGATTGATCACTTTGCAGCGCTAAATTCAGACGATTGCTCAAGCCATCATCTTACTGCTTCGACGACGTCCATGTTTATCGTGTCCTAATTAATAACGATAACGGAGACAAGCTTGAATTTACTCACGCAGGCGGGCGTGATTAATCTGGCCATTATATAAGTTGACGCCATTAAGCGGCTAGAGGTATGATAGTAAGCCGAAAGTAGGGTAATACTCATCCCCAGGAACCTATATCCATCCTGGGGCGCGATGTGTTGCACGTCACGGCTTCGACACGATGCCTGCAGCAAATCTGATCATATGCTAATCGGTTGAGGTCGAGGTATATTACTTACACCAGTCGTTGACATTGTCTGTCGCTGGCAAATCTGGTCTGTTTGCTACGAATGGATTCGAAGACGTCCTTCCGCTCCTGAGCAGTTTTAAAGGACGCAGACAATCCATGATCATACACTTTCTTGGACTGTTTCTGACCTTGAGTTCTCTGTTGATATTGCTCTGACTTGTTGCTATCAGTGAAACTTTTGGTGTATTGATTGTTCCTGTTACAGAAAGCTTCAATAAATGAAAAAATGAGAGATTAATGTGCTTTTTAAGGCAGTATTTAATGTGCTATGAATTGCTATTCCTACATTATTAGTCCACCAAATAGTCGATCGACCATATCGCAAAATGCGGTTCAACCTTGCTAACAATGCAAAAGAATGGGGCAGTACAAGGTCGTTTATCGGTATTCGAAGTCAACCAAACGGATGGACACTTCTAGACTAGCTTCTTGCAAAGTCCTCCAACCTGGGACTTGTTCGTAAAGCAATATTTCTTTAAAGTAAGTGAGAGCAGTCCTCAAGAGATGGAACAAATACGCATTCACAACATTCGTTGATCGTCCCTTTCAACACTCTCATATTTTCGCATTCAGCTGTATGCACCAGTTTGGTCGTTTCATCTGTGGAAAAGTACAAAGTGGTCGAATTGTGCCGCGCAGGAATATCATGAACGTAAGAATATCAGTGGCAATTGGTACAGGGCTAATATGGGTGAGCTGCGACACACAATGCATTACACTATTATGTACGCAGCTGATAAACTGCACTGATTCAGGAGTTGAATGTAAGCGCCCATTTTACCTAAAGTGATAACAAAATATACGAAGAGATTATTTACGCGCTGGCAAATCGCTAGCCTAACGGCGAAAAATAGAGTTTCATATATTGTTAGTTGTTCTCTGTTTTTGAAGCTTGCAATTTCGTTTCGCTAGAATTAGTCGAAAATCGACGAAGCAGTAACTCGCAGAAAAAATGGGTTTTGACGGACCAGCCAGACGTGGAGGCTTCGGTACGGAGTTTTGATTTCTATTTTCGGTTTTAGGCTTTATTGAGGTATGGGCCTATTTAATAAAATGGGATTGTTTTTTGATGGCATTTAATATATTGGCTTTATTATTGAATGAGATTCGGAGAAGATATTCGCTAAAACCCTATTTTGAATGTTTCCTCATAACCTCTATTATGTTGGCTTTCATTATTTTTTGAATGCCGTAGCTTAAGTCTCATGGATATTTGACAATTCTTGATTCGCGATAATATTTCCTCCAGTATACGGGATTTTCAATGAATATCCTTACCTTAAAAACAGGAATGCCTCATTTCTCGAATAGAGCAATATTAATTAACTTGAAAGTTAATCAAATACATTTTCTTATTAAGTGCAAAATTGCATATAATTCTCCAATTCAGATTCGCCTCGTGGTCGCGGACGCGGTGGATCTCCCGGAGGATTCCGAGGACGCGGTGGATCTCCCGGTTTCCGAGGACGCGGCGGCGACCGAGGAGGCGGCGGTGGATTCCGCGGACGAGGCGGTTTCAGCAAGGATCGCGACAGTGGCGACTTCTCCCCACGCGGTCGCGGTGGCGGATTTACGCCTCGAGGCCGTGGAGATGGATTCTCTCCGCGAGGACGAGGTGGCGACCGTGGCGGTTTCCGAGGACGCGGTGGTGACCGTGGCGGATTCCGTGGACGTGGCGGATCTCCCGGAGGTTTCCGAGGACGTGGCGGTAAGCAGATGGCTTTTTAAAGGGATACTGCGGTCACTCTTATCCTAAAGGAATGTACCGTATAGGGCAAAAATAGCCAAGTCCAGAGAAGCGCCTGTTTTTCTTTCCTATGGTCAGTGATGCGCGACTGTCCGGACTAAACCGGTTTTACCCAATAGCCTAAAGTTCCATATGACAGCGCTGCCTAACGATAAGTTAGTAACTCGCTTAAGACAAATACAGGTCGCAGCCAGCTTGACATAGCTGTATGAAGGCAGTATACGGTATATTCCTTTCAGCTAGATGTCACCCCAGCTCCCTTTTAATAGCGTTCGATCAAATATTGTAGTCCTTCATGTGAACTCTGAAACTGTTTCAGGCGGCGGTGATCGTGGCCGTGGTGGCTTCCGAGGACGAGGAGGCGATCGCGGACACAGCAACGGCTTCAGTCGCGGCGGACGAGGCGGCTTCGGAGGGGTATGCAGAAATTATTTGGGATATAAAGCCCTTTTATAGGGGAAATATTTCGATCAGTAACGAGCGTCGAGATCGAATACCGTAGAACACCAAATTTAGCCTATCTTTAGCACGCAGTACGTCAAGAAAAGTCTCAGGAAAGACTGTTTTGCCGTTACTCAGTGAAAAATTTCCCCTATGTAGTCGGGGAATGCTACCCTAAATGTCATGTTTAGCGCTCTCTGTCTCTAGTTGTGTTTATTGATGGAGAATGTTGAGGTCTTTTATTTTAGCCTAGAGACAAGCCGTTCAAGAAGTCCGATGACGACGAGGATGAAGAAGATGAGGACGAGGTAGGATTTGTTTTACATTTGCGCAGAATTGGCAATTCTTTATCTGCGTTCACCCCTTTTTTTAAATCCAACCGCGCTTTCATTTAGGAGAGAGAACTCACGCGAAATGCAAAAGTCTAATTTGAATGCACTTGTCTCACCACGATTTTTTCTTTAGGGAACTTATCGATAATTCTTTCTAGCCGCCCATGATATACTGGCTAATAAGCATTTTATCGCAGTATTGAATTGACTGAGAGCTAAGGAGCGTTTTCGAACATCGCTAATTGTGGTCTTGGGTACAATTTCAAAAAGGGGATAAACAGAGCTGCCCTTTAAGCTAACGCTAAATCCTCGCCTCAGCCTTCGACTTTAGACGTGCTTACCCCATGACTAGTCGAAACTGTTATGTCCAGTGCGTCCTAACGTATCATATTAAACTCAGTTTGCAAATGATATGTAACAATGCTTTCTTGTTGAAGGAGGAGGAAGTGAAGCCGAAGAAGCAGAAGAATGGCGTCGAACCGATGGAAGACTCGGACGGCGAAGGATCCGACGAGATGGAAGATGAGGACGAGGATGACGAGCTCGGCCACCCCGTTGAAGAGTCCGATGGCGAAGACGATGATGACGGTACGTAAACTGCTTTTATAAGGGAGATCTAATTTCATAATGGACAACAGCTTTTAATTAGGATATACCTTTTTAATGGGTAGTTACTTTTATAGAACAACTTAACTTACCACTACCTAACGGAATGTACACAAGTGCTTTCAGCTACCTATGACTAATTGTTCGATAATTATGTCTTCCAAGTGTAACTAACTTACCGCTATGTAGCGTTCTCATAGGTCTTTGAAGACAATTGAACTAGCAGTAAATGTATCCAATATTTCTCACACTGATTATACTGGCGAGCTAGATGTGCATTTGAAATACATATCGTTTGAATGATCATTGCTTTTACACGCTGTTTTTGAATTGCAGAAGATGAGGAAGAGCTGGAAGACGAAGACGATGAAGAGGGTAAGAGTGCTTTTTATATTTTTTATTATTTAAGGGGCTAACAATGCTCAATATTACATTATTAACATTAACAGTGTAAAACTTTGAGTAGTTAATTAAGCCTAAGGGTTATAAATATGCGTTATATAAGTTCTACTGACACTCAGTTTTGATGGGTTACTATTGTAAACTGCGGTGCGATCTGCTTAGCACGCAAGCTGAAGGCTGAGTAGATTGTTCGCAGCGAGCGAATGCAGAATTCATGGTGGTATATACGCGATTGTTGTAAGAGTTAAGACTTGCGTGATTTTTGCTCATTCTTGTGCTTGAGCGTTTAACGTTCGGTCTCTGTTTAGACGAAGGAGTCGTAAAGGCGACTGGTAAGGCGCTAGTGAATGCCGCGAAGAAGGCCGTCAACGCCGTATCCGACGCCATTTCGCCCAAAGCTACGCCTGGCAAACAAAAGGCGAGCGAATCTTTCACTTTTTCTCTTTAGCTACTCTGTGGCTAATTTAAGTTATAAATTCTCACCATGGAGAATTGAAGAGAATTAGGGCTCTGAATATGAAGTGGCTCCTTTCGCATCTTAGCTGATTTGATTTACACTGTCGTTGTTTCAGAAGGGTGAGGAGAAGAAGGCACCGGCCTCTCAGCAGAAGAAGGGACAGTCGAAGTTCACGCTTGGTAACGATGCATCTGATGGTAATTTTTAAAATGTCGATTTTGGAGCATCTTTGGTTAATGAGAGGTGGGCGCGATGGGTTAAGACGTATCGCTCAATATGCGCCCTGCCAGTTATTCTCTTTTCGGTTGATTGTTTTCGATTATCTCAGCGATACATGTACATGTGGTGAGGGCTGATTGGTGTAGTGGTCTGCACCTTTAGTCATCAGTCTCAAGGACGCGGGTTCAATTCCCGCTGAGGGCGGCCCCTCACCCAACCAAGGTGCTCATCCCTCCGTGGGTCGGGGAATTGGTAGCAGCTATGCTGCGAATATACCGGCGACAGGCCCCCGCGACAGGCCGGCCGATGCTCTACTAGTCGCATCAACCATGGCCCAATGTCGCATCGCGACAACGGGCCAGAGGAGCGGAACCCGCCACTCTGCGGGACAACCGCTAAGCGGACACTGCGAATAGCGGTACAAACGTTGAAGGAAAAAAAATCACGTACATGTGTTGTGCCTTTCTGGAACCATATATATTAAAGCTGGCTGCGTCGCACTGCAGGTCTCTCCAAGGGCTTGTACCTAGGAGTGACCTACGTCATAGAACTGTAGTGCGACGCAGCCGGGTTCCAGAAAGGCACACCACATACACAGCTTGTAGTAACTATCGCAAAAGGATAATAGTCAGTCTTGAGGAGTAATCGCTTTCTGTTGCGTTGGTAAATTGTGTTATATGATTGAATTAAAGATGACGAAGATGAGGATGACAGCATGGATGATGAAGATGAAACCGACGAGGACGAGGAAGACGAAGGTTTGTGACTAACTGTTATCGTGAATGACTTTTATATTGTTTTAATTATAAATTTAGAATGTATAAATTGTGAATATCTTTAATAAACTAAATGATTTAATATTGATTTTTGACGAAATTGGGACGATAGTTGGAAAGTTTGCGTCTTTGGGGCTTTAATCTTTCAACATTGCGCATGACTTGTTTAATGAAATGACGAGTTAAAAAGGAATGTATGGTGAAAGTGTAATTTCAGACGAGGAAGAGCCACCGATGCTCGTTAAGGCAGGAAAGGCTGTGGTTGCTGGCGCTAAGAAGGCCGTCGCCGCCGTGAGCAGCCTGGCCGTAAGTCGTTCTTTTGTGATTTTTCGTTTTATGTTGTGCTTGATAAAACCGTTTGTACGGTATTTTTAAGAAATATGTTTAATGATTTCGCAAATTCATTCAGTCGATTGGGCGATCTTACGAAATTCTTAAATGAATTAGTGAAATAATTTGACTAATACCTTTAACTGACGGTGCTGTATGTTACTTAAACAATGTCCTGTACAGAATTTTGAAAGAGACTGATATAAACAACATGTATTGTATGGGATGGGAAGGGACGCTCCCATGCGAAGTAATCTTATTCTGGCTTAGTTGATAAGTGTTATCTTTGCAGTCGGGCGACACTAAGAAGGGCCAGCAGAAGAAGGCGGCGCCATCGAAGTCGAAGAAGGATGAGTCGGACGAGGATGAGGACGGTGAGCGAATTTTTCGTTCTTTGACGTCTTCAACATTTGGTTCAGTCGCCAACTCGTCGCCCTTTTTATTCCAATTCCACTTTTGTAAAGATACTTTTTAATGTTGTTATTTGTATGCAGGAACTGATTCGGTCTTTATTCTTACAGAGTGCAATCTTAATATGCAATAGCACTACAAAATATGTGAGTGGGAGCCGTCGTGCAACCTATCCAGTAAGCCTAGCAGCCGGGGGTTATCTGCATACAATCGTATTTTTTGTATCGTGCATATATATCACGTGGTTTTTTATGACTGATCGTTGCTGTATGTTATGCAGCTAACATACGAATACCACACTTTCCGAATCAAATGGGATAATTTTTTGATTTATGGGACGTTTTTGTATCAAAATGGCACTGTTCATACCGATATGACTAGGAATTTATCCGTTTTGAAGTGAAAAGCGTCCCGCTTCATTTAGAGAGTGTCCTTATTAGTCAGGGAAATAAAATGATAGTAAGTGGCCAGAAATAATTACGCTTTATAATTGTTAATCATATTGCAGAAGATGAGGACGATGATGATCTCGATGACGATGGTGACAGCCTTCAGTATGAAGACGAAGAAGATGAAGGTAAGAGAGTAAATATCATTTGCCGGCTGTTGTTATTGTAGCAATAGTAGTCATTGGAATAGCCAAAAATTAGATGATGGAAGCGTAATTTAAAATTGTTTCAGAGGAATCTGATGAAGACGCTCCTGCCCCTCTAAAGTCGGCGCTGAAGACGCCCGCCAGCAGCTCGAAGAAAAATGTCACCATTACCCCCGGCTCTACCTCAACGCCCAGTAACCTCAAGGTGAGCCAATCGTTTAATACACCACCTTTCATTATAATTCGTTACTGTTGCGTTATATACCATTTCCACTTTAACTAGGACATTTTTACAGATCGAATTGGTTATTTTTTGAATTGAGTAGAAAGCGTTTCAAATTGAAAGAGGGTATTTTCATGTTAATATGACTTGGAAAGTGTCCTTATTAGAGTGGAAATGGTGTAGAAAGTGCGCGTCGGTATATTGTAAGAACGCCACGGCTCGTTAGTGGTGGCGTTAGTTGCGATGAATGATGGGTTGAAATGGGTAAAATTTGCAGTCTGGCGAGAAGAAGGTTGTAACGCCGCATCCCAAGAAGACGCCGCTGCAGCCGAAGTTGGACGATTCGGACGAAGACGACGACGATGATGATGAAGACGAGGTGATTCGTCATCTTCAAATTCATCTTTTCATCTCTGCACTAAATTAGAACTCTAGTTCGAGGATATTAAGTTCAAAAATGATGAAATGGAGTGCAGAGATGACGAATTAGGAAGAAAGACTATTATCTGTGAAAAATTAAACGCCATACAGATATTATCGAGTGGTCACGTAATTATAGAGCGCATTCTTAATGATATTCTAAGGGATGTGAGCGCATCACTTGAGGATCCGGTTATATAAGTGCGCATCGATAGTTCTTCATTGATATTATTTGCAGGATGAGTCTGATGAAGACGAGGATGAGGACGACTCCGACGAAGAGGGTATACTTTTACTCTCTTATTTAAATAGTATAACTATTAATTCGAGGAACTCTTGCCTTTTTGACCGCAACTTTCGTTGAGATGGAATTGAAGGCGCTTATTGTTTCTTTAATAGTGCGCCTAAACGTAGCACGAGCGAGGGGTGAAGGAGTGGATGTGTTTAAGACGGGAAGGATTTTCCAGTCTATAAAAATATGAAGTCATTTACCTCACCATATGATGCGTAGTGACAGTTCGTTATTATTAGCAAACTTATCGTTATAACGGAATGCCTCTTTAGTTACGTTTGTTTTTCTTTAGAAGTTCCGGCGAAACAGCAACAGAAAAAGGGACAGCAACCGCAGAAGAAGGATGCGCCGAAGCAGTCGGAACAGCCGCTGTCGAAGAAGCAGCAGAAGAAGGCGGCCGCCGAGCAGAAGAAGACCGCCGGTCAGCAGCCCGCCGCCGGACAGAAGCGAAAGACCGACGACGCCGCCCCCACCACCAGCAAACAGCCCAAGCTCGCTAGTTAGTTTTATTGCTTTAATTTTGCTTTATTGGGGTGATTTTTTCTTTTACTCTGGCTGTTTAAGACCGACAAGTGTATCGAAGGTTGCATGTTTCGAATTTGTGGATCACGTTATCGAACTCTGTTCATGAGTAGAGCGCAAAAGTCATAATATCTGAAATAGAGACGCAGTAATGGGATTCTTGCATTTCATCTTGAGAAATTCCATTCGGAACAAAGGAGTAGATGTTTCACCATTTTCCACTTTAGCCCGCCTCAGTTTGCAGCGAAATAAGTATGGATTAATTGCAGATAGCGAAGCGGTAATGGGCGAGGAAGACCGTAGACGAAAGGACCGCGACGAGAGATCGCTCTTCGTGCGCGGCTTTCCCAAGGGCATTGCTCAGGCAGACCTCAAAGCTATGCATCCGGATGTTGTCGGCGTCCGTTACCAGCCCGGACGAACGTACGTTTCCTGGATATTTTGCCTTTTTCGGGATATGCGATTTTAAAGATATTCCAGCCTTTCTGTTATTTTTAAGAGAGGATAAGAGCTCGCGATGAGCATTTGGTTTTAAAAAGCGCCCGTTGTAGCGCGAACTTTGAATTAGCAACTTACAAATGTCTGCCTTTTGCCTTGATATATGGTGTAATTTCGCGCTTTGTTTAAACTAGCAATGGCGATGATACAGGGTTGCTTTTGTAACTACAAACTTCGATCATTTAGTACGCTGCCGTTTCGTAAATGTATTATGATAGTAGTGAAATTTGAACACGCCTATTAAATGGAGATCCCTGAGAATGATCCTGTTTTGCAGGTTCGCGTGGCTGATGTTCGCCTCGAACGACTCGTGCAACAAGGCGTTCCCCGCCGTCACTAAAGCCAAGCTCAAGGGGAAGGAAGTGACCGTCGACTTCTGCGGCGAAAAGTCAAAGTCCTACCCGGACCGCGCATCGAAAGGTGACGCTAATGGTGATAAATGACTAGCGCGAATACCGTATTTATGGAAATAGTAGTACACTCACGTCTTTTTTCCTAAAAAACGTGCTGACCTCGGACAAAAAAGATGTTAATGATAGATTTCGATGGGGGTCTTTGGAGCTGTGATTTGAATTTTTCAAATGACGCTGTTTTGTATATAAAAACATGTATCAGCCGAAGCTTTGAAGAATATTAGTACTGTACTACTATTTCCGTAAATACGGTAGCTCATTTTTGCGCGTTGATCAGCATGACGCGGGATGAAGGTGCCTTTGCTAAAGTTTAATTTTTCTGAGAATATTATCAACTTTTAATCTCAAATGAACGTTGTCATTTTACAAATTTCTTCGTGTCCGAAGCGAGATAAGTACAAATTTTTGAATAATGACATCGCAAATTCTCGTGATTTGGTTTTCTCTGCCTCCCTCTTCAATCCAGCATCGTATACGCAGTTTTTCATCACCTTTTGCGATTAATAATCCAAGATCGATTGATTTTTGGCAAAAAAATCTCTCGCTCCGAAAACGGTGTATGGTTCCATATCTAGTACATCAGATACTTTTGAGAATGTATTTTAATAATGCGATGGTTTAATCGCGCGCTCTGATTTCAGCCGGAGAAGGCAAGAAGTTCTCTTCGCAACCAGTGAACCCCCTCGAGCTGTTCATTCACGGCTACCCGTCCAACACAACGAGCGAGCAGATAAAGATCCTCTTCAAAAACTGCACCGACGTCTCATTCCCCTCTCCCTCAAAGTCCAAGAACAAGAAGTAAGTCCGTCGGTTGCAAATGGGAATCTGAGAAGTATGTGGTGCTCAAGCACCGAAAAGCTAACTCATCTTTGCCAGTTTTGGTATCTGACTCGATTTCTTGTCAGGACCGTAAATTTTTGACTGTATAGTGGAATTTGTTTATACCGGGGGATCGGCAAGTTTTGACCTGTATAGCCGAATTTATTTGTATGGAAAAGTACGCTTTGAGACTTTGAAACACCGTTATAACCGAAAGCGCTTTAAACGAGATTCACTGTATTACGGTATGCTCTCATCTTCATTCCACCCTATTGCAGATTCTGTTTCGTGAAATTCGCTAATGAGGCCGACGCGACGGCCGCCTTCGAGAAGGGCAAGAACATAAAAATCGGCGGTACCCCCGTCGACGTTATGTACGCCCGCTTCAAGCAAGACAAAAAATAAGAAAGAATAAACAGAGTTCGATGATGAAGTTGTTAGAATTTGATCATTGTTGGTCTTCTTATAGACAGTTGAATACCGTTGTGTCTCGCTGATGTGTCTCGTTGCTTGTTGGACTCAGTTGGGACTGATTGAGAGAATAAAAAGCTGATACGTTTAATCTTACGTGGAAATGCATAGTTGGGATCAATTTTGGGTGGATACGATGTCATTTGGGTGTAAGTATGAGTTGGACTTTTGGAGCCGTTTCGAGCCTTTTGGGGCGATGTGCAATGGTGACGCACCGACCAACTATTTACGCGCGTCACCTCGAAAGGTGTAAGTTTTGATATTAGAACACTGATACCGACGCGAGAACGACGGTAAATGCGTGCATATTTCGCGCAAATTAAATGGCTCTTAGTGGTATTGCAAAGCCTCACCACGCAAAGTTGTCAAAAGTGGAACTAGCAGTCAGCGATATTAGAGTGATAAATCTTTCGTCGTTAGCCAGGACATCTTCGCGAAAATCATGACCGTCGTTGGTGTGGCGTGGTCGCGTTTTGACTGCGAGCTAATAGAATACTCTACAACATCTTGTCGACACAAGTACTGCACATTATCGTCTATCAAATCACATTACTTGTAGCTCTTTTATTACAATAATTAATTCACGTTCATCTTGTTTTTCATGAGAAATATTCGCCGTACTCGTCCTTGTTACACTGCAAGTATCGCAGTAACAATTTAGCGAAGAGATGAATGTGCCACAATGCTTACATTTGTTGATCCTTTTATGTAGCGAACGTGATGCTGATGTGATTTTAGTACCTTTTAGTTGCCGCATGAGGACTAAATGCGACGTTCCACAGGCTGCAAGAATTTTTACAATGCGTGCTTGAAGATCGCGTAACACAGGAAGTTCAACGCAAGCTCATCATTTTACCTAACGCAAATATGTCTATCGCCCTACGGAGCGTGTTTGTTTTCACGCGCTCTGAGCAGCTTGTAGGCGTATGCGTGAACTCTTCATGCTAGTATTCCGAAAGGAATTTTATAGTATGACTAAGTGATACTATTTCTGCAGGATGTTCACAATACGACAGCAGCTGATAAGACTTAGTGGAGAAATTGCCTAAAAGCAAATTTCTTTTACGATAGCATTCAGAACGCTGTTGTAAACTGACATGCCATATGTGTCACATACGAAATACTGTTTGTTCAACCATTCTTGACATCCGCGCGTTCTCGTCGTAACTTTTTATTGAGAATATATAAATGCTTCTATTCTAAAGTGAAACGTTTGAGATATTAGCAGACGCGAACATTAGTCGGCATTAAGTATAGCGACGGAGTGATTTGGGCTTATCCCTTCGCAATAGCGTTTTTTTTCAGTCGGCTTCTGCATTGCTTTGACTCGATTAGTTACTTAGGCTGAGCTGCCATGTCATATCATAAAAGCCTCTTTCAACTATTGGCTAAATATTATTTACGAAATTATTTCTATTTCTATTAACTGTATATATACATTCAGTATTCGTATTATTGTTTGGAAAAATTGTTTCAAAGGTATCCATATTTTTCAAATAGTACACTGCTCTCGTTATGTGTTGCCAATTATTAAGTACGTACTTAACTGAATGTATTACTATTTCGTATACGATTTCAACCCAACTTTCGCAGTCAACTTCTCTGATTTGGAATGATATGTGTGGCGTGAGTTACTGATCTAATCAAAGACTATAAAAAATTTTTAGAAAAAGACAACACTAAACAAAATTTAGGGTTTTTCCTTCTCAAAGCTTAAATCAAAGAGCTTCTCTTCTCAGCGTTTCCGCAAAGATGTCGACACTAAGAAAAGAGCAAGAACCTTTAAATGATGGAAGTAGCGAGCCTCGCCAAGCTCCCGTTCAACGGAGGAGTGGGATTAAAGACCGTGTTGCCGTTGTTGCCATAATAATTATCGCTTTAGCGGCAGTGGCCTACTGCGCTTATTTCTATACCACAGAGCAAGCACGCATCGCAATGAAATATTGTCGTTATTTAAGCCTCTTAGCCTCGCTGTTCATGATAATCTCTATGATTATTATGTTCTTCAAAGTCAAAAAATGGCGTAGTGCTGATGGCGGTAAGTTTCTCATCTTGTAGCTGTTTCATGAATCAAATTTGATATAAACGAATGCTCGTAGCGAACACACTGTTTTGGAACAAAAAAGGCTTATAAGTAGCATTTTTTAAGCTTTGTCTGAACTCTGTAAATAGGTACTTTATTATTGCTGATACCATGGCTGAAGTATAACAAAGAAATCAAAAAATTTTGTTAATGTGTTTAAAACATTAATTTGATATGCAGTGCAGATTGCATTAAAATAGTTGTGGCCTTAATTCACTTCGACTAATTAATTATTAAATTATGTCATTTTTTTATTAATTTCAGCATCCGAGCGAGACGATCAACATATATCCAGAACAATCATTGTATTTATTTTTGGCCTAGCCATAGTTGCAGTTGCTGGCTACATTAAAATGATTCCAACATTTTTTGTGCTTTTCAAGTACGATGTGGCATTAGATTATATCGATAGTTACGAAGTGATTATCGACATCATTTATTGCATCTTCTTTGTGCCGTTCATCGCCAGTATTTTACTCTACTCAATCATCTATGCGCCCTCTTTCAAAACAGATCGACTAACAACATATGTGAGTGATTTCAGTGTTATTTTGCTCAGTTCCTTCTTTTGCAAAAACTTATCGCGCACATCCAATTTTTTCTCCTTAACAACACTGACTGACTTATCACAAATGCTACCTTTTTGGCTCAAAACAAGTTATTCGTGCTCGGCTCAAACTTATGTTCGAGACCTCATGAATTCAACATCACATAAAGCTGAACCCGATTATTTATATTTTGGCACTTTGCGTCCCATATACCGTAATTATTCTAATACTACGACATGTCGTACTATTAGAGACAGTCGTACTATTTTTCGAAGAGACAGTACCATGTCGTACTATTAGAGACTGCCGTTCTATTAGAATAAATACGGTATCACGCATTCTACCCTATGCTCACATGTGAGCTTTTATCGTGCTAAATCAGCGAGTGAACTAGTGCTTACACACTGCATAGGTCAAATATAGAAGGTAAACTTCAAAATTCTCTACAATCAATAGCTCAGTCTCGCATATGCTACGTAAATACCTGTTTTTAACCTATTAAACAGCACATTTTGCAGATTTTGTTACTAACACTTATGTTATGTTTTCTGCAAAAGTGGATGTGTGAGACGCTAATAATAAACAAGCATATTTGCCATGGAATGCTCAAAGAAGGTCGGCCGTGTTTAAATCGAAAGGAAGAAAGCGATTTCGTCAGCAGTCTCAAAAATCTGACGACCCGTGAGCACCACCTATACGACTCCTTAGTAGGTTGAATGTTAAAAAATATACCTCAATTCTTTTGAAATAGTGCGCAAGAGAAATATTAATATGCTACAGAGTGTAACCGTTAGATTGCAAGCCGCTAATGCTTAGAAAATGCGGTAGCGTTTTGAGCAAAAGGCCTCTAAAAGAGCATTTATAAGTAACGAAAGCGGAGTATTTTTATTCTTCATATACATCATTTTGAGCGCATTATTTCGATTTATTCTAAAATTCGCCATTTATGATAGCGACGCGATATTGTTTCTTTCGGATAAGGACAAATTTCAAATTTTGGGTCAACTGATGCGTCGTTTAAAATAATCGTTAGTGCAGTATGGAATCAGAACTAATTCTCTAACTGGTGTTTAACGGGAAAGTTTATCAAAAAGGACATTTCAAGTATTTCAAAAACTGTTACAGATCAATGAAAGCCCGTACATATATACGTGCACTATGGAACTGCTATCAGCGATTGCAGCAGTGCTAATATTGCTTCAGCGACGAAAACACAAGAATGCTGAAAGCGAAGAGTTCGACGGCACACCAATCTCAGGAGCACGCGAAAATTGTGCTTACATTCTTTTCTTCGTAACTGTACTTCTGTTTGCACTATTTCTATTTGGAGTGCCCTTACTTTGCATTTTCTACGATCTCTCCCAAGATCACTCCTTAATTCGAGATTGGGCGCTATTTGGTCACGGCATTTACAGACTAATCACTCATATCATAACTTTATTGCTGTTCATAATTGTGTTGCGCTCATACAGACGATGCACTAATGCACAATCCTTTCAACCTCCCCACTTCTTCGCAAAGCTTCTTTACTTCCTCAAACAGCTTTTTAACTCCTCCAAAAAGGTTTTTAAAGTTGAATATTTTGACATACCTGACTTGGCTATAATGCTTATCGCTATTTCTTTGACTTTACTTTTACAAATACTCAAATGCGTTTCTCACGTTTTCGCGTACGAAGTATACAGAACTCCCATGAGCGTACCTGCTGAAGTACAAGTTTTCATTCACGATATCGCTAATTTCTTCCAGATTGCCTCATTTATTTGCCAGTTCAAAATTATAAAAATATTTATGACATTCAACGACAATTCCATGACTAAGTTGAAAGAGCATAACTTTGTGGTTCACTTGGCTCCTATTGCTCTGGCGATCAACGTGCTACGATTCTGTGGTATCGCTCTAACGAACAGCAACTATGTGCCGCCCTATCGTACCGAAAGTGTGATCTGGGACTATATCCTTTCCATGCTCGATTCGGCTTATCCATTTTCTCTTATGTTCTCAATGACGGCCGCACTCTGTTGGGCGCATATAATTGAACGTCTTTACGTAGCGGGTGCATATAGGGTTGTTTCGAATGTACCAAGCGCTGATAACCGACACTAGAATATTTTCGTTTAACCGATCAAACTAAATAAGTTACACTAATTTTTGTTCTATATAGCTCTTTTTAGTCGATTGACTATGTTTCTATCAAATATTCCGATATAATACGAACCACTAGAGAATACAGTTTTATGCTTACTAATTCAATGATTCACTTCCGCTGAGATAAAGAAGTTATCGTAAAAAGTTGTTTCTGCTTTGCAACAGCAATTTTGAATTCCGCTAACTTTGTCAATATTTATTTGCTACGGTCAATGTTGGATTCATCAAAATGAACGCATATCGTTGTTCATCAGGGCGATTAAGGAAGCAAATTTTTTGTTGCTGATCTAACTCTGCATATGTTATCAAGCCATCAGGCTGCGCCGTATAAATTAAGAACACGTTTCATTTGATTTCTTTAATGTTTGTGCAGTCTAATAGATGATCAACGTTCAGGTGCTTCTGTTATGATGCGTCGATAGTTAGCAATATGTACTGCATTCACAGTAGAATGCTTTCGCGATATAATAACTTCCACAATATATAGCTCAGTCTCCTGTAACTCTTCGAGTCGTCAGCATTTTTCTCGTTAAACCTTTTTCACCGACAAGTACTGCTACAGAGCAGTTATCGCTTAGCAACGACGTGCCGATTACCTTGAGATCCGAGCCAACTCTACGCGACGAGATACAGTAATATTTGACGCAACGATCATCACAGTGCGCCGACGCCGACTTATTTTTTTACCGTATTTGTGCTCGCGCTCTTTTCGGGCTTTATGTGAAGTCTAAACAAGCAAAACGCCACACTAACAACACGCATGAGAGCGACATTGACTATGGTATCAAAAAATTTCGCCTAAATAAAATGTTAGTCGCCGACTCAATGACATATTTCTATATTCTCGAATTTCTGTCGCGTGCGTCTATTGGCCGTCGAGTACGATATCGGTGCACTGCGATGTATGCGCCGATACGATTCACGCATGACTATCGGCCGAGTGACTGTTGTTGTTGCCATGCAATAACGGCTATATCTCCAAGTCTTCGATCTTGTTTATAATATTATGGGCATTGAGATGAAGTTATATACAAGGTAACGCATAGATCCTTACACAAAGCTTGAGTAGCTCGTTGCGATTGTTACGTCACTTCAACAAGTCATCTCCTTGGATCATAGTTTACTTCAGGTCTACTGATTGAAGTTGATTTGTAGCGTGCTTGATTTAATGCTTTATTCGTCGTATTCCGAAAGGGTGGACCGCAAGCAATATCGTTTTACTGTTGTGCAGCTTTTAGACGCTGGATATTCTCGTTCGCAAGTTTTCAAGCTGATCAAAGACCGAAGCTTCCGTCTTTGATTTATTTGCGAAAGCATCAAATTTTATGGAACATGCTTCTCGTCCCTGACAACTGCCTGGCAGGGCGTACTCGACTTACATACACACGAGAACAAAAGCTAGTTTTCCAATCGAAAAGGCCATGCCGTCATAGGTCCATGCCGCGCACGCCTTGGCACGATCATTAAGGAGTGAAGAGGATATTTTGAGATATAATTGCTGTAATTTAATACCTAATACTTACTCATACCATGTGGAAAGGTTCATTTAAACTGATTAGGGTTTAAGATCAGAAACTTGAAAGCTGTTGCGCAACTATTTATGCCTATGATTTCAGAAAACTTTTCATCATATAAAGCAGAAATCATAGCTTTCCGCGAAGTTATAAATGCGCCACAACTCATTGCTTGGGTCGATGGGTTCAGTTCCATTAAAAACTTTACGTGACCATCTCCCTAAAAGCAACTAAATACAGACTTTTTCCTCAGAGCTTAACAAATGGCTCTTGACGAGAAAGGCAAACCGAACGGCTTATTCGATCGCTTTTGTGAGAACATATCCATACCTACTGCCAGGTAACCTTTGCTAATCTGTAATTTTCGGGCTATTTCCATCAAACTTTACTATTATAAAGTTAATTAATTTTTCACGCGTAGTATAATCTCATTTTTTAAGTGTAAGGAAGCATAAAGAGAGAATGCATGATAGTTCAAAAATATTCTCTTCTATACGAGCTCTCTTTAGCGTCGTAGCATAAAACGGGAGAAAATAAAGGAATTTTATCTTATTAGCTATCTTCTCTATCCAATTTTGACTAGAAAACACTTCTCATTAATATTTTAAATCTTCCACTGAAATAATAAATGCGAAATTTCACAATTTGAAAAAAAGAAGATGAATATCTGCAATCTACTATCTCTTGTCTGCAGAAATATCAAACTCGTATTCAGTGTACAATTGATTACCTTTTGCAGATATTTAGCATCGAAACAAAACGGAAAAATCAGGTTAGTAACATTCTGCAGATTCTTTACTATAAACTTCCATGCGTTTGCTCTCCTCAAGTCATGCTTGAAGAAGCAACAAAGTTATTCAAAGACCACGTTCAATTAGTTAATCAATCAAATAAAGCTTAAATAAATACTTTTATTCACATTTATGTCAGCTATTGAGTTTAAAAGCGCTGTTTCAAGGCACAGAACTTGCTGCAAAAGTAGTTAAGGCTCCGCGTTTTCTGCGACAGAAAAAGACCGCATTAGAATAGTAGTGTACTGTGTCGATTCGGTGTTAAAAGAGCTTCGAACAAGAATGCAAAAAGTGATATAGTTATGGTTTGGTACAGGAAGAATGAATATGACAGTAGTATCAATTATAATAGATACATCGACTCGCCATAAAGCTGATATTTTGAGAACTGTTGTTTCCGAGAACTGACCAATAACTTTTACATATGAATAAAAGTGCATTTAGTTGAAGCATTGAAACTGCTTTCGAAAAAATTGCCCTCTGTAAATTTTTCTGGAGAAAAAATGTGATAATCTATTCTTTAAAACAAACTTACCAACTTTAGCAGTGTAAAATTCTAGGTTGCACACCATCAGAGCAGAAATTCATATCCAAATGTTCCCTGTAATTGTTGCAAATATATTTAACAAGTTTCAGTAATGAAATTAACGTTGTAACCTACTGGTAATCGATTAAAAATAATTTAATGGCATTCAGGATACTGACATCGGTCGTCATCCTTTTAATGGTTGGCATGACCATCTACCAAGTCTACGATCGCGTTGCGTACTACCTGTCAATCCCCATCAATGTGGTGATCGATGAAACCGAACAGAAAAATGGATCGATGCCCGCTATCGTCGTCTGCCCGAGTGGTCAATTCAGGTTGATTTTAAATATTAAGCGCTATAGTTTTTGCAACAGGGCTGACACAGAAAAACATTGTTGTTAAAGTAAACCAGATATGATCAAACAATTTTAGACATAGAAAATGTGTTCATACTGGAAGAATTCGAAAATCAACGTGATTTTTTTCCTTTAAGTTTGCTTAGGCATGAAAAACGCTTTCTATTATCATATTTCTGCCATTTCAGAATTGAGAACAAATAAAGCGAGCACTTTTTGAATAATTGTCTGGGAGGGAATCAAACTGAAAAATTTAGTTGACTTTCAAAATCTCTCATTACGTCACTAGTATTCCATAAGTCTCATCAACAAGATGGGGGGTGGAGAGTTGTTTGGAGGCCTGTATTCATAAAACTGTTGCAATGCAGAATTGTAGAACTGCGAAACAATAAGCATGCTGGTTGGTGAAAAATTGTGCAATAATCGAAAGAACCGATGAGCTTAAAATTTAGCGATTGTTAGTGAATTATGAATAAACATCAAAGCAAATTCAAGACATTTCGTTTTAGACCTTATTTACACGATCTAGTGCGAATGCAGGGATATTACCTGCAAGATATGGTCGATATTGTTGTGCATCGAGACGATAAAAGCGCCTATTTTGCGGAAAATAACATCAGCTTAACGGATGAAGACATCAACTCTCTTATTTCGAAACTGACCGATTTAGTGATCACTGTAGACAAAGCAAATGCAACTGAACTTGCAAATATTCGAGCACAACTGAACGCCATATCGACATCTCAAGCAGATAAGCTACCAATCACGTCGTCTTTGTTGAGGGTACGGTTAGAAGATTTACAACCATACGAAAATAATACGTCACTTAACTTTTGGGATACTATGAAAGAAAAAAATAGTTTGTATTGCATAGTTTTACTCTTTTGATCAGAACATATTTCGGTTTTGGTAGTGTGAGCCAGACGAGCCTATGCATAATGCTTAAGTTGTTTATGCTGTATTTATTTATTTATCCCGAAACTTAGAAACGATTTCTAAACAGTACGGGCAAAAGTCTTACATTTTCCGCTGCAACTGTAACATTGAATGCACCATATCAGAAAATATTCACTTATCAGCACACCGAGCTTGAGTTTTAAGTGTAAAGTGTACGATTTCTTTTCTTTGAAATGATCGTTTATTCACTCCGATTAATTTTAGATGGAGGAGCCGACACCCAACGGAATTATCTCTCTTCCACACTTCACCGCAGATTTCAGTTCGGTGCTTTTTACTGATTACCGCAACCGAAACAAACCCTACAGCACCGATCCGTGTTTGACCTTTTCAAGTGATTATGTTTGGAATGAAAGTATCGCCCGGATTATTAAATGTCGACTGGCCGGCAGAAGCAATCTCAAAAATCCAAAGGAAATTAATGACGGATTGATTGCAAGTTTAAAGCGCATTAGTCAGTATTCCACTTTCATCGAAGAAGTTCGCGCGAAGAGCGAAGATATCGTTCTCGAGTAAGTTACAATAGGAGTGTGAATCTTACTTTGAGCGATGTCAATTAGGGCAAAAGATTTTTCTGAAAACGATTCAGCCGAAACAAAAATTATAAGGTGGGAGAGGGTTTGTAAAACCACACTTTACCATTATTTTCATGCTTGAAAAAGAAGAAGAGGAAATTTAATTTGAAGATTATTGTTCAACAACAGAATAAAATAATCTCATTTAGTTGCAAGTGGCTTGGGGGAAAATGCAATGTAACCGATGTGTGGACACCGCAAGGAAAATGCTTTCGAATATCGCCGCAGACAGAAAACTGGATATTGAAGGATGTCGGTGAGTCGGAGAGAGAGTATGATTTTGTTAATATTTCTGTAACTTAATATGTCATTGAAATACAATTTTAAATTTTCCAAATGCTAAAGTCGACGAGAATTAATGCACTATCCAAATTTTACGGTAGGTTATTTTTCATTGAGACAGGTGAACTATGACTTTTGCATAACTGATACTTAACAGTTAATATTATAACAAAGCCGGTCCCAGTGAAAGACAGCTTGCGTGCTCTCTAAATCGAGTTCATTGTTTTTCAATGAACACTTCATTGTGTTTACACCAAAAGAATAATTCATTGTTTTAATGAAATAATTCATTGAATAACCATTCCAATGTTTTGCACTTCAACGTACATTATTGATTTTTCAAAGAATCTTTTCATTGTTTTTTCAATGAACTACTTCATTAAAACAATGAATTATTCTTTTGGTGTGAAAAAAATGAAGTGTTCATTGAAAAACAATGAACTCGATTTAGAGAGTGGTCTTGTCGAAACTGACTGACCGTGTGAACAAAGTTCCGTGGTACGTAGGGCAGGCGAAAAACCTTGCTCGCTATGGTTGCAGCGCTCAGTATTATAGAAGCATTGCAGCATTACCGTAACTTTTGCGGTGCTCCGCGCTCAGCTCGGCTGGCACTCTTTTTCCGTGCGAATTCGGATTCGAAGACAGTATACTTTTTCGACCCTATTGGTTAAAACTGTGGCATTTACAATCGCTTACATAGCAGTTGCGGAGAATGTGACGGTTAGTCAGTTATGCGATAGTGTGATATATTTCCCCGCGCACCACATTGTTGATCAAATTTCTAACATCTTTTACTTGTCGTCACTAGAGTTTTATAAATCAAATACGCCTCCGATTACAGCATGTTACTCGCTATTTTCCTGCTAATCAGAAAATTTTGTGGACATTGAACTGCGCAGTAATCCTTACCAAGGCTTAAATTTTGCAGGAAACAAGTACTCTGTCAACATTCTCATCGATACCTTAAACAGCGAACTTTTAAACCAACAAACCAAGGTAAAGTAGTTTTATTTAGTCCGCTAATCATCTTATTTCGTTTCAGATATATTTTTATTCGAGCAACGAGACAGAATTTGCGCTTGTAACTGGCGGCATCGACATCAGACCAGGAAAAACGTCAGACATCAGCATAAATCAAATCAGAAGAGTACTTTCACATTGATTTATAGTCAATAAATGGAAATAAATTTTTTCACTTATAGCAAATCCGGGCGGCGAAAAATTGTGGCAGTTTGAAACTGAAGCATTTTGACACATATTCAAATGAGAAATGCATTTGGGAAATGCGAACGGAAAAAATAGCAGAAGAATGCCAATGCTTATCTGATCATACTCCTCAGTATTGGACAGAAATGCAAAAGGTTACTCTGGAGAACACCTATCAACCTGCACTCAACTTTTGCTCTTTTGCTCGTTCTGTCTTCTGTACGCGAAAAGCGCAGGGTAAATTGATAGAATAATACAACATAATACACTGACAGAAACAATTTCAGAGGTCGAATATTTTTGCCCTGAAAGCTGCGAAGAGAGCGTATATGAAATGGATATGTCGGTTATGCCAATTGATGGAAAGGAGGTTACAACTTTTAAAGCTTTTTGAATGCGATTTAAACAATAATTTATTTCCTTACTATTAACATCCTGCAGTAGTCCGAAAACTTAGTATGTTGGCTGTTTTTCTATTGCCAAATTAATATTGCTCTCTGTTCTTTTAACCCGCATGATATACCCCCGAGTTGCTTGACTGAGGGGTAGTTAGAATTAAGTTTGAAAATCTACACATATACACCTAAATGTTCAAATAAATTAATGCATATACTTTAAATGAAATTCTTTGTTCTATTACCATGGTCCATTTGAACTTTCTGAAATCAGAGAGTCATGCGTCAGCAACTTTTTATGAACCCTGTAAAGATGCCACTACTTTTATGCAATTAATAAGTAAACTAATTTTCAGGTATTTGTGAGAATACCGCGCGACTTCGACAGAAAAATCGCAGTTATCATCGATTATTTTGGCTTTCAAGGCGGATTTCAAGTCGCTCCAGGAAATGCACAGCTCGACCTGCTTCTTAACGAGATGTTTGGCGCAATAATGAATCTCTTGTCGCTTTTTTGGTGGAAAGAGGCGGATCCATACTATCGCGTTGTTTTTGGACAAGACATAGTTAATCAATGGACGGAAAGCGGCTCATTTGGGAAATATTTCTTGACAGGCAATCGAAGCTCGCTGCCCTGTTCTCAGTTTTCGCCATCGTAAGAACCAATTCATTGGAATCTATTTCATATAGCACTTTAATTACAGCATCGTAAGTAAAACTATGAGAAGAGTGGCGATGAGTCAGTTGTGATGCGCGAGTGATGAATTATCGAGCGTACACCACAACTGACCTATCATGGCGCTTCCTAAGAGTATGATTATACGAGTGTTATGAAATACGCCCCAGGATGAACATTAACATTGCGATATCTACTTGTTTCCATTTAGACTTCTTGATCTGCCGCAAGAACGACTAGATGCTTACTCTTCCGTTTTGAACACCACCCTGCAAAAGTACTTCGACTTGCACCGTTCATGGACAAACAATTACACGAATGAAGTGCTTTCTCCTTTCATCGATCAGATATCGACCGATGCCACTGCCTCTCAAGAAAATGATGACGCTGTTTCAAGCATCAAATACCTTGCCCTCGACAAACTGAACACATGCCTCAAAATATTTCAGGATGTATGATATCACTTATAAAAGTTTATTAGTAAACTAAGTAAGCTCAGCGTCTCAGGATAGTGTTAGTATTAAAAATACTAATGCTGCTACTTGCGACTGCTCTTACAAGGCATTACGACAGGCATAATATGTTTTAACCCTTCCACCTAGACTGCGCAACTGCAGTTATATCGTCAGTAGATAAAAATGAAAGTAACAGACGTTTGGGGCTGCAGTGAAAATGATTTTTTTCAGAACCAACGGGGTAGTATCGAGGTAAGAAATGGGGATAAGAGACAAATTCAATTTCCCTCACACTTGCAGATTGTAATAGTGCGTTGAAAATATGCTGTATTAAAGCGCATATTCGTTACTCTCTTTAGTGCTTACGGAACGAGGTCATGCGCAAGACATACTTTGATTCCTGTTTTGTCAACTGGGCAACCTATCGCAATGGAACATTATTTCCCGCAAATGGTCCCATATTAAAAAGACTGCTCTATCAACCAAACTTGGCTAGCGTCTGGTTGCCAGAATGCATTGGTCGAATGGAGTCTGCCTTGAACGATGTACGCGTACCACCAGCAGAAGCATTCCAGGACGCTGTGAGTGATAAGCACCTCTGGTTTCATTTTCACGTTATAATTGTCCCAGCTTGGCAGTCTGAATGAATATTTTTCTCATTTGAGAGAAGAATATGTGATATCATGATATCTCAAATTAAAATTATTTTGACAGTGGTTACCGTATTTATTCATAAAATGCAAATATCTCGATAGGTCACTATCTTTAGGTTGTCATCTAATTTACTTACATAATTAACATCGCGATATAGTTTGAAACTTTAAAACAAAACAAGAGACACTTTTCGCTTGACGTTCGGTTCGAAAACTATGAACATAGGATTTATTGACACTGTTTTACATTATTACAATCGCCAATCGTCCTTAATTCCGACAGTAGAATCGATTGCCGACTATTAACGAATAGTATATTCAAGCAACTTAGCGATCATTTTGCAGATGCTCACCCTGATCCAGACAAACAATCAAACGACAACATCCATGTGGCAACAGCCAATGTCGCATTTAATTTCATGGTTCAGGGAGGATTCGAGCACATATGTTCACAATTATGGCATACCGTATGCGTTTACAGCTAATTCCCAATACATCAGCGTCGCCAACGTTAAGGCGCGGAGTTATCCTCCCGATTCACTGCGCCGTGAGAGACTACGAACGGTAAAAACTAGCGATATTTTATAGCCAGTTTGTCTTTAGCATTCTTATCCAGGTTGTAATATGGGCTACTGCAGATTATGGTATAATTCACCTACTGCGTTCAGTCCTGTTATTGAAATATTATGCTTAATCAAGCGTTGTATGTGTGGATATACCAGCAAAATTTTTGGAGTAATTTGAAAAAACAAAGTTTCCCTTTAAATGTACCCTCACTGAAGTCATTTCAATACATAGAACACATAAGGCTCTTTTCGTGATATAAACGATTACTTTTCTTTATTTGCAGAAATTACTTTTCTACTATAGTCTGGTAGCAATATAAACCGCTTGTAAGTACGTCCGTTTATCTCTCATCTTGCCCTTAACCACGAAAATTACTTGCTCATTAGCTAGAGATGTCAGAATTAGAGAATTGTTTAAAAGCTGAACGTTTAGTTTGCATACGGTCATGAGTTTAAGGATCATTCGATCTGTAGATTTTAGCATATTATTTGAATAGTTTTTAACTCAAAAAATGAATACTTTTAATATTACAAGCGTATTTTTCAGGTACTGGTTAATATATCAAGAGCGTTGCTGGCAATACAGAAACAGATGGAGCACATAGAACTAATGTAAGCACATTAACTTTTCCTTCATTATAAAAGGCGATGTTTAAAAAAACTCCTTCCTGGTGATTTGTACCGCAAATGTCAAACCGTCAATCAGGTTTCGGCGCCAAATGAAAGCTCAAATTCGGTAATATCTACTCCCCAAAATGCTGAAAGGCTCGTTCAGTAAGAAAATTGGTAGTACACAGTTTACAATTGTGCAATTCTAGTATCGCAAATGCAATATTTGCCTTTCAGTTACTTTGCGCTATTTCTTTTTTTTCTGACGAATTATCGCGCTTATGACGCCGCAAATTTCAATAATATTCTTATTTTGTGAAAAATTGGTAGAGCCCCTTAGAATATTCATTTGAAAGCAATATAAGAAGCTTATTGTATGAGGCTAATAAAATGTTGATCTTCGAAATAGTGCCATGTTCCATTTCAGCTTGCAGCAAACAACGTTCGAAGATTGGGATTACAATAGTTTTGCGAATAACTATACAAGTGCTTTGTATCACAACTTGTCAAATCAAGAATCGTTGTTTGAGCTGAAAAGGTGTATAACAGACTACGTCAGCGTTATTAAAGGCCATTTGGTAGACAATCAAATTTTGCTTTTAAATACTTCATTTACTTGCTATTATTGAATTATATAAACAGCCCCTTCACACCGAAATAAGGCCAGCAAATACCATGTGTTTTACTTCGAAACGTCTTAATGAATATTATATTTGAAGTTAAAGTATCAGGAATGTGTCCATTCTAAAGTGGAGCAGGAACATATGAAATCGATGACGTCAAGTTCGAAGTTCCTCATATTTATTTTTTATCGAGAGGAATTTCGGATTGATCGAAAAATGCAAATAAAGTGAACATATTAGAATGCTCTTGTTGTAAATTGCGATAGTCCGAAATGAATTTTAACGTGCCGTCATGACTTCTTTGCCAAGTTTAAAGGCTGATTTTAAGTTTTTTTAATTTTTACTCATATGAACCTTATGGTTCTTATGTGCTTCCTTTTTTTGTCCATATAAAACTTGTTCCGTAAAAAAAGGTGAATTTCCAGTTCAACCCCATAAAATTTAAATATCGGTTAAATTTTTGCTTAATTGGAGTCTTAATTAGCTGAAATTTTAACAAATTTTAGGCTCCTGGTTATGACAGTAGATTTCGTGACGGATTTTTTGGATTGTCAAACGATGGGACTCAAACACAGTGGTTTGGCGATTTCATTTACTTAATGGATAATATTCTCAATGCATATCAACCTGGACAAGGATATCACGAGTAAAATTACACATTACCATAAAAGACCGAATAGGATCCCTCAAGCCAATTTCATAGAGCATTGCGGAAGTGCGGAAAGTGGTGACGCGGTGATTGGACAGCAAACCCAAAATAGTTAGAAAAAATCGAATAATAGCCAATTTTAGCACTCGCAATTCCCCAGTTGCAATAGTTTGCGAAATAGAGCTTTGTGGACTTTATTATTTCAAACTACTTTGAAAGAGGAATTTGCAATGTAAGGGGGCTCCACTGATAAAGGAAATCCTGCTCGATCATAAGCGGTTTATAAAGAAAAAATATGCGATAAAGTTCGTAAAAAAATATTTAAATACTTTGCGAAATTTGACAGCGGAATCGCTGCAAGCACTACTGATAGCTCGTCGTAAACATGAAAAAATTATTCTGAACAAGTGAAATACATTCATCACGCAGTTACAAAATGTTCCTTTTACTATTGTAATCTAGGAATACATTTTTAACCATAGATCAACCATGCTCACGTTAAACTGCTTAAAAAACTGTTTATAGGGAAGGAAAGGCAAAAATGTTAACAATTAACTGAGGGTTAGACAATTGTTCAACAAAATCGATTCAGTCTAAGTTGAAATATAGCATTGTCAGGACAAACTCAGGGGATATTTTATTATGGTTAGCTGCCAATAGTAAACAACTCTTGCTTTGCAGATCAAGTTTGGCTGAGGTGAATATATTTTTCCGTTCATTTCGGCAGCGAACAATCGAAGAACAAGGGTCGTACACAATTTGGAGTTTGCTCAGTACGTTCGCATTTCATACCTTTGCCCGTAAAAGGTTCCCTGATGTCAATCTGCCGTCCGTTTTTCGCAATAAATTATTGGTTAAAACATTCAAGACGAATGAAGTGATCTGTCGTTCAGTTTGACATCTGCGTCAACAATTTTCAACCCAAAATTATTTTTGCCAAGAAAAATATGGCGGATTTTCAAATCATGCTTGTCATGTTTTTAATCCTCAAAAGCAAAAACATCCCATGGAACATGATTAATTTAATCCGCAAAATGCGTAAATGAAAACTTGGTCAATCTGAACAATCTGGCCATTACAATATTTCTTCAGACTGATGCGTTTACCTTTACAGCGCTTGCCAATGTTATTAAGGGAGAAAAATGTATGCCGCGTGCAAGGCCAAAGACGAGGAATTAGGAAAATCATATCTTTAAAATGAGTCGTGGCCCCACGCTTAAGTGCTGCAAAAAATACTGTGCGGACATGTTCTAGCTATTCATGCCGTCCGCGAAGAACAGATTGGCAGTTATTAGGACAATGCGTGAGCATGAAAAATGGTGTGCGTACGTCTAAGCGGATAGATTCTAACTCAATGTAGAGCAATTCCTGCTACCAGTTCGACGACATTTTCAAATATTAGATTTCTCAAGACTCCGTTCAGTCGTTTGAAGTATACTAATTTCAGGCGATATTGGAGGTGCACTGGGCTTGTGGTTGGGCGGCACAGTTCTCACAATATACGAACTAATTGTGATCAACATGTCGTCAAAAAAAGAAGATTTGATCGTTTCAAAGAAGAAAACGCCGAGAGAAGCGTGGAAGAGAAACCAGCCTCCAGCTGAATACATGCAGAAGTCGTTGACGACTGCGAGTGCAACTGCCAGCTCGACAGTGGTTGGACATACGCGTCAAGAGACGTTACTAGCATGAGATGATGCTTAATAATGAAGCTAATAGCGGGATGATTTCGAGAAAAAGTTTTCGAGAAAACAATCGTTGAAATAGTTTCACAGAAAGTTATTGCCTAACGACCGTTCATCGAATAAATGTCAAGTTGAATTGTTTTGTGCGCATCTCATTGTATTTGTTAGGTGCACGAATCTAAGTATATGGCGAACTGCACAACATTGTTTGCGGTCACTCTTTCATAACCATGGAGACATATGAACAAATCTTACTGATTAAAGTCATTTTGAATGATTGTGACCACTTTTTTCATGGTACAGCGATTAAGTTATTGGTCACTCTGTGTTTTCTGCACTTGAAATTCAAACAATTATTCATTGTGTATGAAATTTTCTTGTGTTTTGCACCCACGTTAAATAACAATATCTTTGTTGTTTTTGGACTCTGCATTTTGGATTGTCGATCAGGCGCAGTGTCACAACGCCTCAGCCAGGTATCACATCCTGCATGTACCGCTCAAAATTTTGAAGTTGAGCATTTCTAAGCATCGTCCCGCGATTTTAGAAAACTGCATTCTTTATAATTTATAGCAAAAATGAAAGCTTTTGCAAAAAATTTCGCATATATACCATGTTTGTCCAATTTTCGCAAAATTTCGTTGATATATATGAAACAGACAAAAGGCATGAGCTTACAAAACGAAGCATATGTGAAGGATCCTATAGAGCAGAATATCATATTTTGCATTATGAATTCCTGACATGTTATGCAATTCTGCTATTAAAATTCATTTGCTAAATGTGTTCATCATATTTTCCGAGAGTACCTCAACCGATGATGCAATTAAGGCGGAAAGTAAAAATTAGGCGATTGAGTAATTATAAATTATATTTGAAGCAGAAAATTTCTAATTTCACCTCCGCAAAGCTATAAATGCGCCTCAACTCGTCGCCTGCGTCGACAAACTCTAAACCATTATACGCTTTAGATGAACGATTCCGCAACAGCAACTAAATAGTATTATTTTCTTCAAAGCTTAACAAATGGCTCTTGACGAGAAAGGCAAACCGAATGGCCTATTTGATCGCTTTTGTGAGAACATATCCATACCTACTGCAAGGTAATCTTTGCTGATTTTCTATTTTCGTACCTTATCTATAAAAACTTCAGTTTTATGAATTGTATTTATTCTTCAAGAACAGTACTGTCTCTTTTTTCAAGTACAGTTAAGCCTAATGTGAGTATGCAGGGAAATTCAGAAATACTTTCCACTATACGAGTTCTCTTTGGCATCGTAGTATAGAACAGAAGGAAATAATAATATTTCACTTCTATCCTTCTTTCTTAATTATTCGGTTTTGACCAGATAACACTCCCCGTTTATATTTTCAAACCTCCAATGAAATGATGAATACAAAATTCCACAATTATTTTTAAAAGTGGAGAGGATATTTGCAATCTACTCTATGCTATCTGCAAATATATCAAACTCGTATGCAGTGTACACTTGATTACCTTTTGCAGATATTTAGCATCGAAACAAAACGGAAAAATCAGGTTAGTTTTATTTTCCAAATTCTTTACTTTAAACTTCCATGCGTTTGCTCTCCTCAAGTCATGCTCGAAGAACCAATAAAGTTATTCAAAGACCATGCTCTATTCGTTTTAGAATCAAGTAAAGTTTAAATAAGTACTTTTATACAGACTTATGTCAGCTATTGCGTTTAAAAGCGCTGTTTCAAGGCACAGAACTTGCTGCAAAAGTAGATAAGGCTCCGCGTTTTCTGCTACAGAAAAAGAGCGCATTAAAATAGTAGTGTACTGTGTCGATTCGGTGTTAAAAGAGCTTCGAACATGAATGCAAAAAGTGATATAGTTATGGTTTGGTACAGGAAGAATGAATATGACAGTAGTATCAATTATATAATAGATACATCGACTCGCCATAAAGCTGATATTTTGAGAACTGCTGTTTCCGAGAACTGACCAATAACTTTTACATATGAATATAAGTGCATTTAATTGAAGCATTGAAACTGCTTTCGAAAAAATTGCCCTCTATAAATTTTTCTCGAGGAAAAATGTGATAATCTATTCTTTAAAACAAACTTACCAACTTTAGCAGTGTAAAATTCTAGGTTGCACACCATCAGAGCAGAAATTCATATCCAAATGTTCCCTGTAATTGTTGCAAATATATTTAACAAGTTTCAGTAATGAAATTAACGTTGTAACCTACTGGTAACCGATTTAAAAACATTTGTCGGTATTCAGGATACTGACATCGGTCGTCATCCTGTTAATGGTTGGCATGACTATCTACCAAGTCTATGATCGCGTTGCCCACTACCTGTCGAACCCCATCAATGTGGTGATCGATGAAACCGAACAGAAGAATGGGTCGACGCCTGCTATTGTCGTCTGCCCGAGTGGCCAGTTCAGGTTGATTTAAAATCTCTTGTAATAGTATTAGGGTGGAGCAAAATTATTTACGCAAATGATATTTTTTCGAAAGAAAAATCTCGAAAAAATTTGTTGGCAGAAGTGATTGTTTATTTTACTGTCTGAAAAAAACAACGGTACATTTCGGTACGAAAGGGCGAAAATTGTTAATTATGTTCTTTCAGGTGTACGATATTATAAAAGTTGACTGACCGAAAATCGATTTATTAGACAGATACAGAAAAACGATTAAGGAGATGTTCTAAAGTGATTGAATATAATGAAGGGTATACACGACGCCGTATCACTAATGAATCTTTCGAAAATTTATTTGGTTTTCTCACTTAGATTTGCTCTGGCATAAAAATTTCTTCCAAAATATTGATTTAATGCCAGTTTCCGTATTGAAAACAATAAATATTGTATTTTCTGGTGCAGTTCTCGTGGGTGAGGCAATCAGTTTAAAAGACCTGAGCCAGTTTTCAATTTTCGTCTTAACTTATCTCGATCCTATAAAGTATTTTTTCTATTCAGGGCGTTCATGGTTTCTAACAAGGTAGTGGGAAGAATAATTTGAAGATTTATTTCATTGAGCTATTGTAATTGCAAATTTGCGAAGCTGCAAGCGCTAAAACTGATCATAAAAACGGGAAATAAATGAAAAATGATCAATCATCACATTTGCACTTTCGCGATTGCAGCAGTTTTATGAAACAGGCATTAAGTGCAACTTCAAGTTGTTTCTTTGCAGACCTTATTTAAACGAATTAGTAATGTTTCAAACTCATTTCCTGCAAGACATGGTCGATATTGTGTTACAACGAGACGATAAAAGCGCCTATTTTGCGGAAAATAACATCAGCTTGACGGACGAAGATATCAACTCTCTTATTTCGAAGCTGACAGATTTAGTGAGCAGCGTGGATCAGTCAAATGATACTGAACTGACAAATATTCGAGCCCAACTGAACGCCATATCGACATCTCTAGCAGATAAGCTACCAATCACGTCGTCTTTGTTGAGGGTACGGTTAGAAGATTTCAACCATTCGAGAATAATACGTCACTAAACTTTTCAGTTATTACCAATGAAAGACTGATAGTTTATACTACATGCTTTTGCGTTTTTAAATTGTACAGATTTCGATTTTAGTTGCGTGAGCGAGGCAAGCTTATGAATAATATACAGGTTTTAAACTGCATTTATTTATCTATCATGAAACAGAAACGATTTCTAAACAGTGCGGGCAAAAGTCTTACATTTTCCGCTGCAACTCTAACATGGAGTGCACCATATAAGTAAACATTCACTTATCAATGAGCTTGAGCTTTTCGTATAAAGTGTTTTTTTTCTTTAATATGATATTATTCCCTCCGATTCATTTTAGATGGAAGAGCCGACACCCAACGGAATTATCTCTCTTCCACACTTCACTGGAGATTTTAGTTCGATGCTGTTTACTGATTACCGCAACCGAAACAAACCCTACAGCACCGATCCGTGTTTGACCTTTTCAAGTGATTATGTTTGGAATGAAAGTATTGCCCGGATTATTAAATGCCGACTGGCCGGCAGAAGCAATCTCAAAAATCCAAAGGAAATTAACGAAGGATTGATTGGGTATTTAAAACACATCAGTCAATATCCCACTTTCATCGGAGGTGTTCGTGCGAAGAGCGAGGATATCATTATTGAGTAAGTTATAATAGAAATCTGAGCCGAACTTTGATCGATGTTAATTAGGGCAAAAGATATTTCTGAAAAGGATTCTGCCGAAACAGAAATTATAAGGCGGGAGAGGGTTTATGAAACTATATTTTGGCATTATTCTCATTCTTGAAAAAGAAGAACAAGAAGTTTAACGTGAAGATTATTGTTCGCCAACAATAATAAAATATACTCATTTAGCTGCAAGTGGCTTGGAGGAAAATGCAACGTAACCGACGTTTGGACACCGCAAGGAAAATGCTTTCGAATATCGCCGCTGACAGAAAATTGGATTTTTAAGGATGTTGGTGAGTCAGAGAGGAATTGTATCTATTACAGTAAAATCCGGATATAAGAGACACAGATATATGAGCAACCCGGATATAAGCGCCACTTTTCAATTTACCGTGCTCTGTTTGTCCACTTGTCCACATTACCGTCCACTTTTCGTCATTATTGCACTGACCTTACAACTTGAGCTCGCTTGCTCTAGACGCTATACCTTAAATGGAGTGCTCAAATATACTTGCTCTTAAACGCGAGTTTTAACAGAAAAAGGCGCCAAAATAAACATAATCGGGATGATCTAAGATGTAGGACACTACACTCCCTCATAGCTGAACTTTATGTTGACTCTCACTGTGAGCGATTTCACCGTACACTCGTTCAATCTTAGATTAATGATTAATTTTCGTGGTTTATTATGCTCTAACTGTTCTTAAAACGTGAAATTGTTCGATGAACAGTTAGTTCTAAGTATTAGTATAGTATCTGATATGTTTATAACATAAAATCCTGCACAAAATGGCCGACCACAGAAATAAGAGCACCCCGTATATAAGAGCCACTTTTCAATTTCCCTAGCCTGCTCTTATATCCGGGTTTTACTGTACTAATGTTTCTGCAACCTCATATGTCACTGCTGCAGAATTTTAAATTTCCAAATGCAGCAGTCGACGTGGATTAATACGCAGTCAAAATTCAGCGTTGATTTTTTTCTAAGGGCCTGGTAAACTATGACTTTTGCATAACTGACACTTAATTACTAACATTTTAACAGAACCGGTCTTATTGATTCACATCTTGCGTTGTCTTACCAAAACAAAGTGTCTCTATAAAAAAAATTAAGCTTTAGCTGGGGCAGGCAAAAAGCCTTACTCGCTATTATTCCGGCGATCGATATTGATCGTGCTTTGCAGCATTATCATTATTTTAATCGTGCTCTACATTTACCTATGCCAGGTACCCCAGTTCTACACAATCTTGATTCAACCAAAATTGTTCATTCTGGACCTTATTTGATAAAGTTGTTCCAACTGCCAACTGCGATACTAATAATTGCGGATACTGCGGCGATTGGTCAGTCATAATGTTGTGTAACCAACAGTGTTGCAACTCAAGTTTGTTAACTTAGTTATTTAACTTAGTTAAAAACTTAGTAATAGTACTAAGTAACTAACTAAATTTCGAAAAAAGCTTAGTACTAACTAAATAACTAACTACGTTTTTAAAAAACGAGTTTAACTAACTAAATAACTAACTATATTATTTTTTTGTCAACTTAACTAAGATTAACTCTAAAAACTTAGTACCAAGTTTTAACTAAGCAAGTATTTCGAAAAGCTATCAAAAATTTGAAACTTTGGTAGCATGTGATAAGCAGTGTTGCAATTAGAATTAGTAACTATTTTTTTTGACTTAGGAAAAAACTCAGTAATATTACTTAGTAACTAACTAAGTTTCAAAAAAAACTTTTTACTAACTAAATAACTTACTACGTTTTTTTTTGGAGCATTAACTAACTAAATAACTAACTACGTTTTAAAAAAACGAGTTTAACTAACTAAATAACTAACTATGTTTCCAAAGAAACTTAGTTGCAACACTGGTAACCAATTCCCCGTGCATCACACAGTTGATAAACCATCACACTTCCTACGATTGCCGTCACTAGAGTTTTATGAATCAGATTCTTTGTCGGTTATAGTATGTTGCTCGCTTTATTCTTACTAATCAAACCATTTATGAACAATACATTGCGCAGTAATTTCTTACTGAGGCTAAAGTTTTGCAGGAAGCAAGTATTCTGTCAACATTCTCATCGATACTTTGAACAACGAACTTTTAAATCAACAAACCAAGGTAAAGTAGTTTTATTTAGTCTGTTAGTCATCTCATTCCATTTCAGATTTATTATTATTCGGGTAACGAGACAGAATTTGCGCTTGTAAGTGGCGGCATCGACATTAGACCAGGAAAAACGTCAGACATCAGCATAAATCAAATCAGAAGAGTACGTTCACATTCATTTATAGTCAATAAATGGAAATAAATTTTTTCACTTATAGCAAATCCGGGCGGCGAAAAATTGTGGCAGTTTGAAACTGAAGCATTTTGACACATACTCAAATGAGAAATGCGTTTGGGAAATGCGAACGGAAAAAATAGCAGAAGAATGCCAGTGCTTATCCGATCATACTCCTCAGTATTGGACAGAAATGCAAAAGGTTACTCTTGAGAACACCTATCAACCTGCACTCAACTTTTGCTCTTTTGCTCGTTCTGTCTTCTGTACGCGAAAAGCGCAGGGTAAATTGATAGAATAATACAACATAATACACTGACAGAAACAATTTCAGAGGTCGAATATTTTTGCCCTGAAAGCTGCGAAGAGAGCGTATATGAAATGGATATGTCGGTTATGCCAATTGATGAAAAGAAGGTTAATCTTAACATATCTTGAATGCAATTTAGACATTAGATAACTTTCCTCCTCTTAATATTTTTCACAAGTCCTATTATTTATTTGCTGGCTCTTTTAGCAAATTTCCTAGCTTTTGTCCCGCTAAGTAGCAGGGTCCTCTTTCTGATGGTGGATACGAGTCCAGCTTATAAAACAACGGTAGAATTATCTGGTCGACCGTCGTATGCCTTATATCGGGGCTCGATGGCTCTTTTAATGTTGCAAAATCAAACTCTGGTCTTTATAACAGGCATGTTGTACCTCCGAGTTCCAAGACTGAACGTGGTTAGACTCAAGTTTGATAGTCAACTCATGCTCAATAGCTTAAATAAAACAACATATCTCTAAAATAAAATTCTTAGTTCTATTCACTCTGCCACTTGAACTTGTTAAAACCAGAGAGTCGCACATAAGCGACTCTTTAAGAAGCTCAATTAAGTGTCGTTGTTTCCTCGCAATTTATAAATTAATTCATTTTCAGGTATTTGTGAGAATACCACGCGACTTCGACAAGAAAGTCGCACTTATCACTGATAATTTTGCCTTTCAAGGCGGATTTCAAGCTGCCCCTGGAAGTGAACAGCTCGACCTGCTTCTTAACGAGATTTTTGGCGCATTAATGAATCTCTTGTCGCTGTTTTGGCGGAAAGAGGCGGATCCATACTATCGCGTTGTTTTTGGACAAGATATAGTTAATAAATGGACGGAAAGCGGCTCATTTGGGAAATATTTCTTGACAGGCAATCGAAGCTCGCTGCCCTGTTCTCAGTTTTCGCCATCGTAAGAACCAATTCATTGGAATCTGTTCCATATAGCATTTTAATTACAGTATAATCACTGAAATTAGAGGATAAGTGGCGATGAGTCAGTTGGGACGCGCGCCTGATGAATTTTCGAGCGCGCACCATAGCTGGCCAATTATCGCACTTTCTGAGAGCCTAATTACGGCAGTATATTAAAATAGGCTCTAGGATGAACATTAAAATTGCAATCTTTACTTGTTGCTGTTTAGACTTCTTGATCTGCCTCAAGAACGGATAGATGCTTACTCTTCCATTCTAAACACGACGCTGGAAAAGTACTTCGACTTGCACCGTTCATGGACAAACAATTACACGAATGAAGCGCTTTCTCCTTTCATCGATCAGATATCGACCGATGCCACTGCTTTTCAAGAAAGCGATGACGCAATGTCAAGCATCAAATACCTTGTCCTCGACAAACTGAACACATGCCTCAAAATATTTCAGAATGTATGTAATCACTTATAGAAGTTTATAAGTACAAAGCAACATTAGGTCAGCGTTTTGGGCACGTGATAAAATAAAAACCAGTTCTTTCCTTGAGATTGCTTATATTAATTGAATCACGACTGGCATAAGATGTTGTTCTATCCTCGCCTCCTTGACTGCGCAACTGCAGTTATATCCTTACCAAATTTTAATGAAACTAACAGACGTTAAGAGATGTAATAAAAATAATGCTTACAAGTCCTTGGGGAAGTATCGAGATGATAAGTAAGGACCAGAGACAAATTCAATTCCCCTCACAGTGCAGATAATAACAGTTTGTTAAAAATATGCCGTTATAAACTGCATCTTCTTTATTCGTTCTAGTGTTTACGGGACGAGCTCTCCCGCAAGACAGACTTTGATTCCTGTTTTGTCAACGGGGCGACCTATCGCAACAGATCATCATTTTCGTCAAAAAATCCTCTTTTAAAAAGATTGGTCTATGAACCAAATTTGGCAAGCGTCTGGTTGCCAGATTGCATTGGTCGAATGGAGCCCGCCTTGAACGATGCACGCGTAACACCAGCTGAAGCATTTCAGGACGCTGTGAGTGATAAATCTCTTTTCCACATTCCACGTGAGAATTGTCCCAACCCGAAAGTCTAAATGAATGTTTTTCTTATTTGAAAGAGGGTTCTATGCTGAGCACTCATGAAGTCTCAAATTAAAATTATATTGACAGTAGTTACTGTATTAATTCATGTAGTACAAATATCTCGATAGAGCCACTCTCTTTAAGTTGTTAACTAATTAACATACATAATTCGTATTGCGCTATGTTTTGAAACTTTAAAACAAAACAAGAGACATTATTCGCTTGACGCTCGGTTTGAAAAATATGTTTATAAAATTTTCAAATTTCATCCTATTTTACTCTAATTGCCAGTCATCCTTAATTCCGACAGTAAAATCAATTGCCGACTATTAACGAATAGTATATTCAAGCGACTTTGCGATCTTTTTGCAGATGCTCACTCTGACCAATACACACAATCAAGCGACAACATCAATGTGGCAACAGCCAATGTCACTTTTAATTTCATGGTTCAAGGAGGATTCAAGTTCATACGGTCACAATTATGGCATACCTTATGCGTTCACAGTTAATTCTCAATACATCAGCGTCGCCACCGTTAAGTCGCGGAGTTATCCTCCCGATTCACTGCAACGCGAGAGACTACGAACGGTGAAAAATTGCGATATTTTTCAGCCAGTTTGTCTTTAGCATTCTTATCCAGGTTGTAATATGGGCTACTGCAGATTATGGTATAATTCACCTACTGCGTTCAGTCATTTCATCGAAATATTATGCTTAATCAAGCGTTGTATGTGTGGATATACCAGCAAAATTTTTGGAGTCATTTGAAAAAACAAATTTTCCCTTTAAATTTACTCTCACTGAAGTAATTTCACTATGTTGAGCACACGGGGTTCTTTTTCGTGATATAAATGATTACTTTTCTTTATTTGCAGAAATTACTTTTCTACTATAGTCTGGTAGCAATATAAACCGCTTGTAAGTACGTCCGTTTATCTCTCATCTTGCCCTTAACTACGAAAATTACTTGCTCATCAGCTATAGATATCAGAATTTGAGCATTGTTTAAAAGCTTAAAATTTAGTTTGCATACGGTCTTGTGTTTAAGGATCACTCGATCTGTAGATTTTAGCATATTATTTGAATCAATAGTCAAAAAATGAATACTTTTAATATTACAAGCGTATTTTTCAGGTACTGGTTAATATATCAAGAGCGTTGCTGGCAATACAAACACAGCTGGAGCGCATAGAACATATGTTAGCACATTAACTTTTCCTTCATCATAAGGGCTGATGTTTAAAAACTCCTTCCTGGTGATTTGTACCGCAAATGCCAAACCGTAAATCAGGTTTCAGCGCCAAATGAGAACTAAAATTAAGGCTCAACTTTGATGATATCAACTCCCCATATTGCTGAAAGGCTCATTCAGTATGAAAATCGGTAGCAAGTATTTTACTAATGTTCATTTTTAGTATCGCAAATGCAATATTGACCTATCATTTACTTTCCGCTATTTCTTTTTTTCTGACGAATAATCGCGCTTATGACGCCGCAAATTTCAACAATATTCTTATTTTGTGAAAAATTGGTAGAGCCCGTTAGAATATTCATTTGAAAGCAATATAAGAAGCTTATTGTATGAGGCTAATGAAATCTTGATCTTCGAAATGGTTTCCTATTTGATTTCAGCTTGCAGCAAACAACGTTCGAAGATTGGAATTACCGTGGTTTTGGGTATAACTATACGAGTGTCTTATATCACAATTCTTCAAATCAGAATTCTTTGCTTGAGCTGAAAAATTGCATGACAGGCTACGTCAGCATTATTAAGGCCCATTTGGTAAAAAGTCGAAGAAGTTTTAACACATTTAATTTATTTACTTCTATAGAACGATGGATTAAAGTGCTTTTCACACGAAATAAGACTTAGAAATACTGTATGTTTTACTTCAAAACATCTTCATGGAATATTTTTGGTGTACTATTATTAAGAAAGTATTCTATTTTAGCGAATACGGTAATGAAAATCAATAATTGGTTTATTTCTTTTTTCTTTTTGTCGAAACGAGTATCGAATGGTCGAAAAACGGGAAGCAAGTGCACATCATACAATGCTCTCTTCGCATTTGAGAATATGTGAAACATATTTTTACATGTTTTAGGTGATTTTTTGCGATATTTCAAGTGACTGAAAATTTTCTCACTTTATTCCTCCCCTAAAATCCCAATTAGCTTCACTTTTTGTGTTCTAGAGAACTTTTTTGGCAAAATATGTTTCATTTTATTTTAATGCCATTGAATATAAAATATTTCTCAACTAATTGCTTGACTTGAGTTCTTCTTAAGCGTCTAAATATTTTTAAATTTTAGAAAACCAGTTATGCCTACAGATTACGTGGCGGAGTGTTTGGATTGTCAAATGACGGGACTCAAACACAGTGGTTCGGCGATTTTATATACTTAATAGATAGTATTCTCAATGCATATCAAGCTGGACAAGGATACCATGAGTAAGATAATATACTTTCATATAGAACCGAACAGGGCCCATCGTGCCAGTTTTAGGCACCAATACGGAACTGCGAGAACTAATTTCGCGGTAACTGGCCAGCAAACCGGAAAAGAATAAAATAACCGAATAATGACTAATCACTATGTTTGCAATTCCATAGTTGCAGCAGTATATGAAACTAGGCCCTGTAGACTATAACATTTCAAACTGCTTTGTAAGATGAATATGCAATGTAAGGTGGCTCCATTAGAAAGGGTGACATTGTTTGATCATAAATGTTGTACGAAAAATAACAGACGATGAAATGCAAAAGAGAGATTTGAATGCTTCGCAAAATGTTACAGCGATAGCGCTGCAAGCAATATTGATAAATCACTGCAAATAAGAAAATTGTCCGGAATAAGTAAGAGACATATTCGTAATACAGTTATTAAATGCTCTTTTTTCAATACTATACTACGAGTACATATTATACTGTACCACAGTGGTGCTCGCGTTTGACTGCTCTAAAAATTATTTGGAGTTAAAAATACGCTGAAACGTTACAGTTGCGCCAAGATTAGGCAGCTGTTCAGGAAAAATCTGTTTGATCTATTGAACATGAAATACTGAACTGTGAAATCTGACAAATTCAGGCTCTATGTATGGTTAGTAACTTACAATGTATTATTTTTGCCTTGCAGATCAAGTCTGGCTGAAGTGAATATATTTTTCCGTTCATTCCGACAGCGAACAATCGAAGAACAAGAACCTTATACAATTTGGAGTTTGCTGAGTAAGTTCGCATTTCAGACGGTTGTTTATGAAGGTTCGTTTACGTTCACGTGTCGCTCGTTCTTCGCAAGAAATTATACCCTAAAAAATTTAGGATGAATGAGACATAAATGTAAGTCATGTCATGTCATAATTACACATAATCCCACGCATAAGTGCTGCAAAAACAGACAATGCGGACGCATTTGGGCTCTATTCATTGAGTCCGCGAAAAACAGATAAGTGATATTTCGGACAAAGTATTATGAGTGTAACAGGTGATGTGCGCAGGTCTAAGCAGGCAGATCCTAGCTCAATGTAGAGCAATTTTTACTAGTAGTTCAAAGACATTTTCAAATATTAGAGGTCGTGAAACTCCATTCCGGTATGTAAAGTATATAAGTTTCAGGCGATATTGGAGGTGCACTGGGCTTGTGGTTGGGCGGCACAGTTCTCACAATATACGAACTAATTGTGATCAACATGTCGACAAATAAAGATTTGATCGTTTCCGAGAGGAAAAAGCTGAAAGAAGCGTGGAAGAGAAACCAGCCTCCAGCTGAATACGTGCGGAAGTCGTTGACGACTGCGAGTACAACTGCCAGCACAGCAGTGATTGGTCATAGGTATTAAGAAATTTTACTAGCAAGATATGCTTATCGGTTGCAGCTAATTCCGAAAGGAATTTCATGAAAATTTTTCGAGAGAATAATTATAGAATTAGTTTCACAGAAAGTTATTGCCTAACAGCTGATGATTGAATAAACGGCAAGTTGTAATGGTTTGTGCTCATCTCATTGAATTGTTTAAGTAGAGGAATCTAAGAATATGACAAACTGCACAATAATGGTCGCGCTTTGTGGTCCGACCGCATGGCGTCTTGCTTTTGACTTCTGATAACTCAAAGATGTTCAACAATTATGCATTCCTTATGTAATAAATCCAAATATCTTTTACTTTCTATACCCAAGAAGTAATCGAATTTCCATTTAATAACTAATTTTATTTTCTATTGAACTATTTTGATATCCTACTGTAAGCAAGACAGCAAAGCGAATTGAAACGGCACCTTTTTCATTTTGTTCAGTTTCGGCCAAGAAAAATGTACAAAGAACATATCTTCTCAGAAGTGCACGACAGACCCAAATCACAACAGTCGTCCGACTATCAATCAGATTTATATTATAAGTGTGCCTCGATCGTGCAGCAGTCAAAATGTCCAGTTGGGTATGTTCTAGAATTAGTGCAACTCATAAATAAAGTTCTGGAGCAATTTCATATATGAATATATCGAAATATCGAATGGAAGGCAATTTAAAAGAGAATAATGACGTCATTTCGACATCCCCATCGATAAGAAAGTTTTGACTGCATATCGAAAGCACAAAAAACCTTCAGCCCCGTACAGTAAATTACAGTATAGTCCGCGTCACACGCTTTGGCAGAGCGTCAAACGCCTCAAACGCAAACAAAAATTCAATTACGGAGTCCTTGTCATGCGATGTCGGAGCGGGAAATTCGAATGCGCAGTTGAAATGGATTTACGAAACAGCGCGATATTATAGTTCTGCCTGCATTTTTATCTCGCGCAGTTTTTGACAAAATGCAATGAAGAAGTGTATTTAACTTCCCAAAAAATCGTATTACACTGTATAACATTTACACCGTATAGCCGTAATCTACAGTATAACTGTATAACTACCGTATAACCTTATAACACCGTATAACTGTATATTATCGCGTAACTACCGTATAAAAGTTAACTTTCTTAACAACCGTATAACACTGCAAAACTGCTCTGCGAAAGCGCGGTCATTTAATCTACATGCGCAACAAATCAGCACGCGTGAATCAGGCTTCGAGTCCGAGCGAGATGAGTAGGTGATCTATGAGCTGCAACTTTTCGTGCGCCTCGTCCATACTCTGCGCCGTCAGGTGATAGCGCACGTTGTCAATCACGTCGATCGAGTCGACGTCTTCGCGTCCCTGCACGTTGCCTGCATCTTCCATAATCAGCAGGTGTAACTCCGAGTTGTCGATCATCTGAAGAAGAAGCATTGGTTACAATAAAAAACGTTCAACGAATGGCTGTGTCATAAAATATTATCAAAAGTAAATATAGTACACCGCCATTCATCATATTTCGTTACTCTAGCATTATATTTTGCAACCTTTTATTCCATTTCTTTAAATTAGCGTTTGAGTTGAATGCAGAGATGGCAAAATTGAATGCAAGTGTTACTATATATAATGAAAGAGTGGCGAGTTATAACGAATGGTGGCATAATTAAATATCATATATACGCTACGGTTGACAATAACGAGAATTGCGAATATTCTTTGTTTGTGATCCCAGACGTATAGTTATAAATGAGAATATCGTTGGTTGTAGTCATGAAAAAATGCTACGCTATACTGGAATACTAAAACACTGCAGTAGCCTATATTTTGCAGCGAAAACTGATTTTGTTCATATTTAGCGCGATATATTTGTTACGACGTTGCAGATTATTGAATTTCGCGCTCAGTTTTGTGTCACACGCTCAAGATTTGTGTGGTCTGATTTAGGCGCAAAGAGATGCACATTGTCTACAGCTAACGATGAATGGAGTTTCTTTGAATGAAAGAAACAGAACATCTAACCGCACACGGTAAGGGATAACAGAAAGTTAAAAAAAATGATTGCAAATGCTGCCTCATTGAAAACTGCTATGTCACTAATTCGTACGAAGATGAAACTCCTCATCCGAACCCGCCGCACGCGTATGCATTGATTTTCCACGGTATGCTGCGCATACGCGTGTAGCGTGTTCTAATACAATCTGAAAAAGTGAGGCGTATAGTCTAAATACCTAATGTTTACGGGACAGCCGCACAGGTATACGAGATCAAATTTCCACTTCCCTTCAGGATATGTCTCAAATCAATCTGTATTTTATAGGGGAAACTTTTCGATCAGTAACGAGCGTCGAGACCAAATACCGTAGAACGCCAAATTTAGCCTATCTTTAACACGCAAGACGTCAAGGAAAGTCTCAGGAAAGCCTGTTTTGCCGTTACTGAGTGAAAAATGTTCCCTATATGAGAGAACTTCGCGAAGAATAAGCAGATCGATTCCGACCTGTTCCAGATGATCGGCGATGAAGAGGCAGCACTGATCTTCGAGTCGGCCGAGGTCGAACATTCGCGCAGTGCGCAGTGCCGTCGTGACGTTTTCAGTGTCCAGCAGCTGAGAGATGTACGTCCCGCAGAGACGCTTCAACCCCGGTAGAAGCGATATGTCCGCCGCCACCAGCACGTCGTATACCATGTCCTCGTCAAACTGCAGTCACGTGCATAAGATAATTGTCATTGGAATGATTAACGTGAGCGGATGAGAGAATACCTGACGCTTTTATTTCTCCGGCTTAAGAAATTGCCATAATTTATACGATGTCAATTTCATTATTTCAAGTACGAATATAATAATAATTTAGCGGCTAAGTACAGTCAAAACCGGATAAGCGGACATTGACCCGGCAAGAGAAAAATGTCCGCTTATCCGGTTTGTCCGCTTATCCGGTTTTGACTGTAGCAGTAAATGAACTTCCGAAATTCTTACCTCAACTGATTCTTTGTAGATATAGTTGAGAACGGCGAGGAAGACGGTGGGGGTAAATTGACGTAAATGAACGACATCCAGGCCTGAGTCCTCATCCTTATCGTGCAATTCGGGCTCGTTAAGAGGATCGCTCACAAGAATGCGGAAATACTCGCTGCGTCCACAGAAGAAAGCCTGAAATTATAGGAAACTCAAAATTTTCATGAACGCTTTACATTATCTATTATTTAAAAGATAAATGTGTTATTTTCAAGAAAATAAAACACATATGATTGCTATATTTAAAAACAAAAATAGAGTAATTTTTAGAAAGACTACTTTCTTCGAAATATTTTCCCACATCTCAAATAATGATAATAATCCAGTTTTACTCTATGTACTTAAGCTATAGTTGCAGGAACTATGCACAAAGCTTAAATATATGCTCAAAATAGATTTAAACTAACTTCACGACTTGAAACTTATGCAAAGACCGAGTTACCCACAGATATCTTAACCTACTGCTACAATAACGCAAAAAATATTAAATGCAGTGGAAAATGTTTCTAACGATAAATAGGAAACGGGCGGATTTTGACCAGTATAAGCGATTACCGTTATAAACAGTTGTTGCCCTATACTAAATAAAGGAGGCCAATTATTCGTTACAACCAAACGTGACCGTCATAAGAGAATTACTGCTCTAAGCGTAAGCCGCTTACATGCAAATATCCGCTATGGACGATTTTTATGATACAAAACGAAATGACAAACATCGTACTCTATGACAGTAAAAGCGATGCTCTTCAACGAGGAAGATGACGTCGGCAGTGGGGGGTCGGTCGAGTTGGAAGAAAGAGGGAAGGTCGGCGTCCTGCACCCAGAGAGCGAACGCCGGCGGCAGCGCCTCCTCAGCCAGCAACGCCATGTCCGCCGCCAATTCTCCGCCCTCCTGCGGTGCCTCCACCAAAACTGACGTCACACGCACACCCGGCTTTGTCGTCTCTGTAAGCGACACACATATTGAAATGACAATCGACAGATTTTATCATTGTTGTACTCTTATTTATAGTCAAAATTTTTCGATTAGTAACAAGAAATTAGAATGAATAAAACAAACCCTTCAACAGTCCGTTGCGTTTCTTTTTATCCATCTACGCACGTAAAATCAATAATCGAGTATTATGCATACCGAAAAACGGTGTTCACGCACCGAAAACGAGCTCATTTTTGCTAAATACGGTGCCTGACTCAATTTCTTGTTAACGATCGAAATATGTTGACGACATGTGGTCTTGCATTCCAATTTGTCATTTTTGCATTCTATTCGAACGCAACTCTAATGAGGTTCAATGCAAAAGCTATGTATTATAATGCAAGGGTGAAGAATTGTGATGAATAAGTCGCTCATGGGGGAACTGAACTTTGATCGCCTTGAATTCTGAACCGTAAGCTTTGCGGAACGAAACTTTCAATATTATTAGCCGAACATGTCCAGGCTGCACTGCGGTAAGTTAATTATTGTATAGCTTAATTAAATTTCCAGGGAGAATTCTATTACGAACGCATTTGGTAATTAGAATATTATCACGCAGGACTAAACACAATTTACGATACATTCCTAGAGGCAAGAGGGACGTTGCTAGAAAGGAATAAAAAGAGCGCTATTCAATGAATACTCGCGAAAAGGGAAACGAGTGAACAACGCCGCGATTCCAAAAGAGATTTCACGGCGAAAAGGAACATGCAACCTTAGCAAATTGCTCCGCCAAACTGCAGCGACGCGAATAATTTACCTAGGAAATGAGATCAGAACACTTTCGAGATCGCAATACATTTTCATGACTAGTGTAACTTCCCAAATGACTTAAAATTCATGAACTAAACTTTACCAAATTTGTAAAAAAAAATATTTCCTGAGCGTTTTGTCCCACAATCGCGGGGTACGCTTTTGGAGTTCTCCGTCAACAGTGCGAGAGAAGGGCCCAATTTGGATGCGACAGTAGATTATGCGGTCGGCCGTCGCTTGCCTGACACCGCGATAAAAAAAAATATAACGTACGAAAAAAGTCGGCGTTGGTGAATCTGCTTTCCAGTCGAGACACAAGCGAACTCAATTTGCACTGCTTCGCCAGGCGCACAATATCCTCGATCAGCGCGATTGGAGCTTCCAGTTGCTCTGAAAATCTCCACATAATTTAAATATATGTTTGTTTCGATACCCGAAATACTATGAATCAAACTGACGACTGGAGATTTCGTAACGATTACAGTCGCGTCAAATATAAAACAAAAAGTCAATATCGCGACAAACAGACAGATTAAATTTTATTTCAAGGGAATAAATAAACAAGCGCCTATCACCAGCACAGAACATTTCATATTTACTATATATCACCATTAAAAATACAGCCTACTTGCTCTAATCAAGCGTCCACACGCGTAGACATCGCGGAGATGGTAAAATTTTGTATTGGTATAAAATGCTTGTTATACAGTAATATTATTTTATACCGTTACTTGGGGGGATCGGCCAAAATTACTGGTACAGATGAAACCGTTATAAACGAATTCTACAATAAATAAGGTCGAACCAGTGTAGAGATATGAGAGGACGGCACGGAAGGCGTCGGCATTGGCCATCGGATGATTGACTTGGACAACGTTGCGAAATCGCCAGCGCGAGGAGAACATCTCGTAGAAGTATTCGGACCGCGCGACCAGCACGCATTTGTGAGCCAGCAATTCGACGCCGTGTACGATGAAGCGCACGTCCGCATGCTGCCCACACTCCAGTAGCCTGAATAACTCCTTATTAGGCAACGTGATAGTTTTTCCATATCTGCTCAGCGACAATTAAAAGGAAGAAAGCAATGTGAATCAAAGAAATGGGAGAGAAAATCATTAGAGACGTATTTCTCGACAGCAAAAACAAAAAAAGTTCCTGAGCGTTTTGTCCCACAATCGTGGGGTGCGCTTTTGGAGTCCTCCCTCAACAGAGCGAGAGAAGGGCCCACTTTGGATGCGACAGTAGATTATGCGGTCGGCCGTCGCTTGCCTGACACCGCGATGTTGGAGTGGAAACTTTCCGCAGCAGTGCTGCTACCAATTCCCGAACCCGCGGAGGGATGAGCACCTTGGTTAGGTGAGGGTTCGCCCTCAGCGAGAATTGAACCTGCGTCCTCGAGACTGATGATTGATTGTTTAGACCACTACACCAATCGACCCATCGACAGCAAAAACAAAATGAAAACGAAAAGCAGGAGCGTCACAAAGCAAAATATATATTTTGATTTTGTTTGCTTTTCTCAAAAAATAGTCCCCAGCTAATCGAAGACGACATGTGTAAGTAAGACTGGAAACGTCGCACCCTCCCGTCATTTAAATCCAAATGGCACCTTTCAATATCAAGATATATTACATTAAATAGATTGTCGAACATAACTATAATAGAAATGCCGTCTAACAACTTATGCGTTACCAACCTTCTGAGAAATTCATGATAGAGTTCGCGTCGAATCGTCTGAGAGGAGATGACTTTGAAGTTGCGGAGCAGATTGCGAATTTCCGAGTACAGCGCCCCATAAATGCAACGTTCTCCATCAAAAGTGTTCGCTTCGCAACGAGCGCCTAAAAGATACAGTATTTAATTTTAAAATAGAGCAGGGCAAACAATTTCAATTGCATATGTGCGCAAGTAGGCAATGGCCAATTGTATGAACGCTAAAGAGATTAACACGGTGCAAGTAACCATGTTATGGGTGTGGTCGGAGTAGTTCTAGGTGATATCTGCGCTGATATTTTATTCGAGCCCATTCGGGTTATCTGTACTGATAGCGCCCGAACTGTCCTCTGTTGCTCTCCCTTTCCAACCTCGCTCTTGTGCTATTCCAACCCCGTGTTATGAGAATTTTGCACACCAATAATCAAACGCGATGCTGAACTAATGAGTAAACATACGCAAACTGGAGGATACCAAGGCTAGTCCAACAGTTTTTTTCTCTTATACTCGTAGATTTTAGCGGAAATTTTGTATTTATAAATCAACTCTAAC
>NIUQ01000259.1:0-45532 GCA_002796945.1 Plectus sambesii
CGGAAGCGGGAATTAGCGCATGCAGCACTCGAGTATTTCCGCCGCACATTACTCGAGGCGCTAGCGTCGTTGAAGTGGTGGCGATAACTGCCAGCTTTGAATCGGCTCAGCAGACTTCGGGATTCCATTTGTCCTCATTGTCACAGCTGCTGAGTGCATCAATTACTAAGTCTGTGAGTACCGTTCATAGAGACCTGTCGAACGGATGGTCGCCGTGCTATCAGTTGTTATAGACAGTCGGTACGAAAAATTGCGTAGTGTGACACTATTTGTACCACACCGTTCGACAAAGCATAATGTGTAAGATACTGTTGACTTTACTGTTTTACCAATGGTTATAGTTCAAACCGGAAAACAGGAAATGCTGGTGTAAATAAAGACTGCAGAAAATATCAAGAAAAATTTTAATTTTGATTTAAAATTAAAATGCTCTATATGATGTCAAAATATCGTATGGATATTGTAGTTATTGTCGAATAGTGCCCGATTGAAAAATCGTTTTTGATGATATGTTGTTGATGTTGCTCAAGTCTCAGGGCCTTGGGATAATTCAATTACGAAGGTGGATGAAAGTGCCTTGTTGCTAAAAAAAGAGGCCGCCTCACCGAGGTACCATCTTCGAGCCTTAAGCGTCCAGGGCCCATAGTGCGGTCCCAATGTGTCACTAGGGTACTGGTTAGATCCATGTTGTATATTATTTTTAGGCGTCTACTAGCGTTTATTTCGACAATTTCACGGCATAGGATAAACCAGAAACTGTATGACGGACTTTATGCTTCGATCTGTGGTGCTGTGCCATAATCTGAGCAATTATGGATATATTAGTAGTTCTTGGTAATTGCGCATACCGTACTGTATCGCACCATTATACGAAGCACAAATTCCACCTGCTATATGACAATATGAAGTATACGAAAGCGACTTTGGACTTGTAAAACAATCCATTTAACAAAGCCTACACGCGAAATAATAGTCAAACAAATCAGTGCATCGCTGTAGCACCTTCATTGAAGCAAGCAATACAAGCGCCAAAAGAGATTCCTGATATTTATCAGACACATACAGAGTGGCATCGAGGGTAANAAATCAGTGCATCGCTGTAGCACCTTCATTGAAGCAAGCAATACAAGCGCCAAGAGATTCCTGATATTTATCAGACACATACAGAGTGGCATCGAGGGTAAATACTTCATTCTAGACTCAAAAAATTATAAGAGGTCTTCTTCACAAATTTTTTACAAGAACACAGTCCGAGTATGTGTAAAGAACCAGCCGCGTTTGGGGATACAAAATTCATACGGAAAACAGCGGCAGAACGCATATAACTTACGTAGGATCATTGCATTAGTATTTTAAAGTCGTTGGCATGAGTGACTGGGCTAGATTGAATTGACGACTGAAGGCATTAACAGTGATTTCGCCGGGCGTGGCGCGTTGGTGACATTACTTTTACAAAAGCATCAGGCATATTCTTATTCTGATTTTGGAAAAGAGGGAAGGGAAAAAAGGCACGCTCGACGAAATCACCGACTACCTAGCAGCCCTGTTTCGCATGACCCCGACTGATTTTCTTGTCCTTGTTGGGGTTCTTGGGCGGGGGAGGATGGCCGCTCGCTTCCTGTCGACCGAACAGACTGAAAAGAAATAAATTAATATAGAAGAGGAAGGAGATAAGAGAGTTCGAACTATTTGTAGGTCTCGGTGCGAATATAGTCGAGAACGTGCGAGGGTCCGAGAGCCAATTGGTCGGCGATAGGGGCGACCCAGGGATTGTTTTCCAGTCGAAGTACTTGTTTGGGCCCGACCAAGTCGAGCGCGCCGATCTCAGGCGGCAGAATGGTGAGTCGATTGCCCTGGATGTGCAATTCGCGTAGACGCTGCAAGTTGCCCACCTCCTTGGGCACCGACACGAGGTCATTCTCGCGAAGCACAAGAATTTGCAAATTCTTCAGATTCTGCACATCGCCCGGAAGGTACTCGAAGTCGTTGTCGCCCAAATACAGCGCGCGCAGGGTTTCTGCAAGGCAGATGGCTCAATTACAACCATGCACCGCGCTAATTAGCAGCGAAACACACCGATGAAGAAGAAGTTGCCCGGAAGACTCCGCTCGCTCAGATTGTTGTACGTCAGGTCGAGCACTTCGAGCGCGCGGAACGAGCCGAAGCCACGCGGCAAAATGCTCAGACGGTTCATACTGAATAGGTGCAACGATTGCAAACGGGCCACCTTAAAATGACACTCTACCCGAGGTTCAAAATGCGCAATTTTGGCAGCGATGAAATTGAGGTCGGCAGCTCTTCCACCTGATTGTTCCATAGAGTCAAAACTTGGAGATTTATGAGCTCGGCGATACTCGGTGGAACTACTGAAATGTTGTAATTTAATTGATAAGTTGTCGTTTTAGCTTTCTTTTGCAGCAAAATGCCAACCTGATATTTTGTTGTGGCTGAGTGTCAGACGGGTCAACGCTTGATTATGGACTGAAAATACAATTATTTCTCACGCATCTGCACACGGGGGGCAAAAGGGAGGAGTCTATTAAAAGCAAACTTACAGACGTGACCAATTTCCTGGAAGTTGTTCAGCCCGCGATCGACGTACTCAATCTCGGTGCTGGCTTCATCTTTGGCGCGTTCGCTTTTGCCCACCACAGGTGCCATAGTTTCCAAACTTTAAGTTATTTAGGCACCTAACCTAGCAACACACCAAGCAGCGCTATAGTCGACCGGCGATTCTGCTGCTGTTGCGGCTGCGTAGGCGGTACGCGCTGAAGCCCGTCGGCGGTTCCCGTCAGAGATCCCGAAGATGAGCGACCACGGTAAATAATGATGTGTGAACTACTGCGTAGCTGCCCCTGACCGCCTATCATTTACCGCTGCACTTCCCTGGCTTGCTATTCCACGTGTACAAATCGCCCAACGAAGTTCTCTCGAATTCGCTACCCGCGGCTTACCGTCAAACCTTTATTCTGAAAATCTAAATAGCGTTGTTGAATCGCTTTTTTTAAATCTGCATTAAGCGGCTTCTTGCATTTTAGCGGATTGCGGTCTTTGCGATTGTTGGCACTTAAGCTTCTTGATGTAATTTCGACTTTATTGCAGAACTGCGCGCAAACGACAATGGCCGGACCGTCGGGAGTTTATGGAGCAGGGGTGGGCGATCATCGACGCAAATGGGATACGACAGAGTTCGAGATAAAGGCGCAAGAGCGATTGGCGCTGGAACGAGAAGAGCGGGAGGAGAAGGAGGCGAAGGAGCGCGGAGAGAAGCCGACCAAGCCGAAGGAGAAGGTCAAGCGCGAGCTGTTAAAGCCGCGCGAGTACAAGGTTGGCATTATCGCCCAAATTGAATTGTGCAGCAAGTTCTTTTTAGGTCGACTTGGAAGCGAAGATCGGCAAATCAGTCGTCATCAACAAAACGACACCTTCTGGAGAGACTGGCGGCTACTACTGCGATGTGTGCGACTGTGTCGTCAAGGATTCGGTGAGTGTTCGAAGTTCTCATGTCCTATGGGCGCGGCTGAGTCCGAAATCTTAATCTTATCCTTTGACTTAAAATTATCATTGCTCGTAAAATATGGTCAGAAATCTTAGCGCTAGCACACTCTATCATTCAATAATTCCCTACGCCCTGTTTCAGATCAACTTTCTCGACCACATTAATGGAAAGAATCATCAGCGCAACATGGGTATGTCGATGAAGGTGAAACGGAGCACGTTGGATGACGTGCGCGAAAGATTCGCCGTGAAGAAACAGGAAAAGGAGCAGGCGAAGAAGGAGTACGACTTGAAGGAGCGTCTGGTCGAAGTACGCGAAGAGGAGCAGCGAATGGCCGAGTACCGAAGGCAGAAGAAGGTCGCCGCTCGCAAGCGCAAACGCGGCGAAGGCAGCGACGACGAACAGCCTCCCGAAGTCGACGCCGGAATGGCCGCCATGATGGGTTTCGGCGGCTTTGGCACTTCTAAAAAAGTCAACTGACATACCTCCCTTGTTACTGTACATTTGCATTTGCTTGCTTCACTGGTATAAATGCGTCTAGTTTTCTACAATTATCGACTCTGTTCGTTTGGTTTGCTGCAACCAACGGCCGAAAGGCGTATTTATCCTCTTGCGACATTTAAGTATTCTCCCAATGTTGATCATTGTTAAGCTTAGATAATGGCGGCAATGCGAACGACGACGGTGTTGCTGTTGCTCGCGGTGTTCATCCACGATGTGGGCGGTCAAAAGGCCTTGGTAAATTGAGTCGTGGAGCAGCTTAGTGATCAGAATGGGCAGATTGAAATTCTCTTTTCAGTCGTTGGATGAAAAAGTCCGCAATCTGCAAGAATCGTTGTACAAAAAGCCGGTGATGAACCTGAATATGGACCGATGGAAGACTTACGTTCGAACGGCCCCGCGCAACTATTCCATGATCGTCATGTTCACCGCGCTGTCGGCCGGTGTCAACTGTCCTATTTGTCGGTATGTCTTCTAATTGTTCTTGAAGGCTTAATGCACTCTGCTGCTATAATAGAAATTTTTTATAGCGGTATATCGCTTAATACAGTAATTCTCTGATACCGGTCATGTTTGACCGCTCCCCCATTTACCTTTATAAATGATTTCTGTCATATTTGAGAAAATATAGTTGAAGTTAATTACATCAGTGTTGCTTCAGACCTGCCTACGATGAATTCCATATCGTCGCCAATTCATTCCGCTATGCCTATCCCGAGTTGAAGTCGCTCTACTTCGCTTTGGTCGACTACGAAGAAGCGTCGAACATCTTCCAGCAGGTTGGCATTGTTCACAAAATTAATTTCAATCAGTCATATTGCTGTAACAGATGAACCTAAACACCGCGCCGGTGTTGTACCACTTCCCGGCCAAGGGTGGACGAAAGAAGAGCGATCAGATGGACTTCCAGCGCCATGGCATCGACGCCGAAGCGATCGCCAAGTTTGTGCAGGATCGCACCGACGTTCAGGTTGGAATAACAAATTGAACTCTGCGCAGTTGAACGAATAGTGTTGGACAGTATGTGTCCCAAGAAAAGATTGTAACTAGCCGTAGTGCATGATTATATATTTGAGCTTAGCATGGATGATAACGATCAAAAAATCGTGCGCTACAACTGTGCTATTCATAGTTTTCGTTGCTGCTGCAGTAATCTGAATTATTCTTGATGTCAGTCTTATTTGGAGATTCTTTGTATCCGACGTGATGGATGAAACAATAGTTGTAAGTTCAGGTTCGCGTACTCCGCCCGCCAAACTACGCGGCACCGGCTGTGGTGATACTGCTGGCGATGCTCGTGCTGGGATTGCTGTATATGCGACGCAATAATTTGGAGTTCCTGTACAACCGCACCAGCTGGGGACTGATCTGTTTGGTACGACGCAAAGGATTAGTCGGCGCTAATCAACAATCTCTGTTTTAGTGCATCGTATTCGCGTTCATGTCCGGCCAAATGTGGAACCACATCCGCGGACCTCCCTTCGTCATGACGAACCCCAAAACTCGCGAGACGGTTTGTGTTCAATCAATACGCTTTTGCCTTCACACCCTGTTCTCTTGCAGACCTTCGTTCATAGCAGTTCTCAGTTCCAGTTGGTTTCCGAAACGTACCTGGTCGCCGTTCTGTGTAAGTTCTTCTTTTTGCTTCACTCGCCTCATTTAACGGGCGGCGACCGGTCATCCTTAGCTGTAGGGAATGTATTGTAAATATTGTTTACTGCAGACGATGAGGTTGCTTTAAGGTGTTTACGTTCAGAAGCGGTGGCATTGACAAGCTAACTTGTCGCACCCTACCAAAAACAGTTTATGATACATTCCTGACAACGGATTAGCTTTTCCCTTTTTACACTTTTCCTTGTTTAGACGCCGCTGTGACTGCGGGAGTCATCTTGATGAACGACGCTGTAGACGGCAAGGGAGATCCCAGCAAACGAAGAAGTAAGTTACTTTTATCAATCATATTTTTGCAATTTTCTGCAACGTACTGTAACGAATGATTGCAACTGAGGAATTAAATATTCAGCAATACATCTTTTTCAGTCATGGCGTTTGTCGGTCTCGGCATGGTCGTCATCTTCTTCAGTCTGTTGCTGTCCGTGTTTCGCAGCAAGTACCAGGGATATCCTTACAGCTTCTTATTCCACTAGAGCAGATTTTCGCCGTTTCATACTGCAACTCCTCGATAGATATTTCATATATTGCCGTTACACATAAATCGACTCTTTCGAGTCATCAATCCTACTTGAATCAATTGGATGCTCACTATATGTCCATTTCAATAGTATTTGATTTATCTATCTTGTGGGTCACAGGATGATGCCGCTATAATTATGAGTCTATTCTTCTCAAAAGTGCATGGAGTTGAAAACTGATTAGGACGCGACAGTTTATTTATTGTTGCTTTAAATATATGGCAGTCGGCACTGTTCAGCACTTCGTGCGTTGTTGTGGCTCTTGGGAAAATTTTGGGGACTGTTGTTCCAAAATTGTCTTGTACGATACTGACGGGCTGTTTTGTGATTGTTCCATTGTTATATGGTTATTGTTCAATTATGAAAAAGTAAAAGGAGTAGAAAAATTGACTGCTGCAAGTGATCATGGAGAGAGTGCCTTTCAGTTTCCGTTACACATACGAAGCAATTAACAAAATCACGTTTCCCATGGCAAAAAGACGGTTACGGTTCGAAAACGTGCTTGTTTAACATAATTACCGAAATAGGTGCGCGTCATATATTCTTAGTTTTTAATCAGTGCGCGTCGTGCCCTATGCTGAGAATGCAGCGCATGTTAAGCGTGGTTTTAATGAAACGAAATAATGAACGTTTCTGCCACAAAAATCAGCTCTAGACAGATTTTAACCTCCCGGGTAAGGTCGAAGAGACTAACGCTGGCACTCCTGACGAGCCTGTAGCTCCAACCGCCGGTGAGCCAGGCGGTGAACCTGTTGCTGCACTAGCCAATATCATTGCGATCGGGGACCAGAAGGATCATGCGATCACGACCCATTAACATATCTTGTGCCAGCATATTAAAATTTCATCAGCTTGCTGCTCTTTTTCTCAATGACTTCACAGGCTTTCCATTTTCATATCTGTAATTATCATTGAAGCTGACTTTGTTGCACCAGTGGCTATTGGTTCACCTATCGTGTAGTAGTAGATACACTCAAAGTAAAAACATCTTTACTGTGACACAGCAACGTCAGCTACGGCCTACGGTACGTGTAGCTGAAAGCCTACATTGCACACTGCGAGATCACTGATCAATCGATACGCGAATAATATAAGCCATTATCAGTGGCAGTTATTGACTGAAAATAATAATTGACGATAACTAGTGCAAGACTATTCATAGTAAACTGAAAGTCCTAAGATTAAGCAGATTGCTGCTGTTCGGGTTGAAATTGGACCGCCTGATGCTTAGTCGTAGTTTGCTGTGTAGTTTGTTGAGTAGTTTGTTGAGTAGTCGTCTGACTATTGTGATCCGGTTTAACAGGATTTTTATGGCCCGAAGCGATCGGAGGAACAGTTCCAATGGTGCCGACAACGGGCTCATCGTCTTCACTCTCCGATCCAGGCATTTCCCAAATAATGGCATCATCAAAACCCTCCGATTCAGTTACTTTCTGGCAGAATTTCCAACGAATCAATAAACCAGTGAGAAATCCTGAAATGACAGTTTGCCGATTTTCTCGAAAGTGAACCCCTTCGATTTATTTTCGAGACACTGGGGAAGTAAAAGGAGCTGTGGAGAAGATAGAAATGCAGACCTCCGACAATTGCGGCCAGGAGAGTCACTCCGAGGGCGGCAGCTTGAGCAAGAGCTTGCTCGCCTGCGGTTCTTCCGCCAATGTTCTCAGCATCCACAGAGCCCGAATCGTGTCCTTTCGAATGCTTGCTCGCGGCTCTGCGCGCTTTAAAGACATCGTACAACTCCAGGCCATATGTATTGGACGACGCCAAACCAGCCGCAACGATTCCTAATTGCAAAATGAATATCATTCGATTGTAACTTCAACTGAAGCTAGCTCTGCCACAAAACCCGCCAGGATCCTATTTCCCACTGCGTATGTTTGCGGCAGCGTTATTTCAAGCCTACCTGCTAGACCAGCCAAAATTCCTGGCATTCCATGAAGGTTATGCACTCCACATGTATCGTGTAATTGGAGGTTTTTCGATAGCCAACTGCTGACGTAATGGTAACCCACAACTGACAGACAGCCGGACACCGAACCGAGGACCATCGCTCCAAAGGGATTGATGAGAAAATCAGCACACGTTCCAACCTAAAAAAATCCAATGCACTCGATATTAGTTAAAATTACGTATCCTTTCCCTAAGTCAGATCGTGAGATAGATGCTCATGGTTTCTGCCCCCCCCCTCCAACTAAGTGCAATCTGAGCAGCTGCGACGATGCATTTGAACTTGTTTCGCAGCGTTATACTTAGCGATTTGTCAGATAATTTTCGCGGAATCGTTTTCATTGGTTGCTGCCATAACGACAATTAATCGAGTATGCTTGACGGGAATCAACCAGTCAGATTGATTTCCGCCAAAACTCTTTGCTATAAGTGTAAACACGGTCTAGGTGAATTTGAGGTCCGCGCCGTGTCGGTCCGCGGCCGAATCCGTCAGCGTAAGAAACAGCAATGATTCAACATGCTAAAAACCCATTGTGTTTCGTCTAGATTTGGCGTGCATGGCGCCCTCGCACCGTTTGCCAAAAAACCCGTATTACTGTATGCAACATTGAGTTACACAGTTGTTTCTTTAGGTCTGCCTCGTCGTTGAATAGAGCCCCGTTAATAACCCGAATACGCTACAATAACAGAAGTATGGCTACACGACGTACACGCCGGAGCTACAGTCTGTTCACCCATGGCTCCAGCGAGCAAACACAAAATTGTTCTTACAGCAACTCCACCCGCCAAAGTGGCATTTTGAATGTGCTCCACTTCGAGTCGCGATTCTTTGGAGGTTAGGATTGAGACGGCAAATGCAGTGACGACGCAAGCCGCCAGCGCAAGATATGTGTTGACCACAGCGCTGAAATGAACCTCTTGCCGTTCATTTTTCGCGAGCAAAAACGTACCGATATTGCTGATATTCTGGAACTAGAGCGGCATTAAAGCTGGGCCAACAGATCCACAAGAAGATGGTTCCGACTAGTGAGAATAGATCCGAGTGGTATTCATTGGCGTTCAACTTGTGGGTATGATGCCAGGCTTCGTTCATCGCTCGCGAACAAGCCAAACCAAAGTAGGCTCCGAACGTGTGCACGAACATTGACCCACCTGCGATCACCACCTTATTCATTCATCATCAGTCAAAAGCCACTTCACCTGCATCTACGGCGCCGAACAAGTGCGATCCGACGTAATAGTTGAGAGAGTAGATGACAATCTCGATTAGAGCGATGATCACGAGTTGCAAAGGGCCCACCTTGCCCAGGAGCGCGCCGAAAGTAATCAACACCGCTGCGGCCGCCACATCGCCTTCGATCAGCGCAAGGATCCCCAAGGGGAACCTGTCGTATTCTTTCATAATTACGTAATGGAGCATACCTATATAGCAAATGGTGAATGACAAGGAAGCGGAACTCCGAAGCAGACGCACCTAGCACGATGATGCTCCACTGTACGGCGATCGCCGCCACCAAGAAGTTCAGTCCGACAGCGCCATAGCCGTAGCGTCGCAAGAATGTCATGAGAAAGCCGAAACCAATGAAGATCATGATGTGGATGTCGGTGAACATTGCATACTTCTCCTGCAGGTCGGGCAATTCTTCCTCTCCCACGAACTTGGGGTCTGAGTTCTTTCCATAGCTTCCATACAGGGCGAAGATTATTATGAACGCCACTTCGAGCCCCAATATTACGTATGCAAAACGCCTTTGGCCGTCAATAACCGTCATTTTGTTCGGTAACACTTTGACCGCAAGAGCAAGACTGGCGATCTAGTCCGGGCTGGCGGCAGCGTCTAGTACTAAAAGCGGCGATAAGACCAACTGCAGGTTGCCCTTAGAGCGTGTTACACATGTTGTTGTGTCGTGTTCAAGAGCGATTTACAAAGGACGGCGCCCACCTCTCACCGATTATTCATATCAACAGTAACAATGCGCTTTGGCACCAAACACAAGGCATCGGCGGCGGGTAAAAATATATACGCTACTGATCGCAATACACAAAAAACACCATATCATCATCATCATCTGTTGTATTCATAAATATGCTCGCTGGAAAGGCAGGAAAGAAATTTCGTCACAGCATCACAGCGTCACATGGACCGTAGAAGAGAGCGCTAATAAATTAGTCCTGAAGCATTTCTTTCAGAGCATCGGAGGTTCGGTCGACGGGCGGCCGAAGAGGGCTGTTAAGGGCGGGCATGTCCATAGGGCCCGTTAACAGGGACGCCTGGCCGATGGAGGGGGGCCGTTGATGGCCGAAGGCGAAGGCCGGCGTCGATCTGCCCGACGAAGGTCCTCCGACGGGCACGGAGGAAGCGCGCTGAAACTTCAAATATAAACAGCCATAAGCACAATTTATCCCCACATGCGCAGACACTCACGGCCCCAAAAGGTTATGGGCGATAAACGATCGTAAATAGCTCCCTATCAGTCGCATTGCAAACTGTGCTGCCTATATAGCGAGGCGCTTTCACCTTTCAGACGTCTGACTAAAGTGAACTTGGCGTTGTTTTTGCAATGCGCTCAAGCTGGGAACACTTTTGACGCCAGTCACTTTGTGAGTGTGGCAAAGGTATAAAAGAGGGGAGCTTTAGCGATATAACAAACGCGCGTGCAAAAAATGCTCGCTCGACTTACATCTGTGGGAAGCGCATGCGCCTTGCCAGCGTTCGCTGCGACCGTCGATTCAGTCTCGAGAAATTTAATGAACTGCTCGGTGATGGACGTGTCGGGCGTATTGCCACCGCCACCGCGCAAAAATCCTAGCCACCCGCTCACCGCACCACCGTCCATCTTTTTAATCTCCTAAAATGCACAAAAGTTAATGTTGATCAAGTAAGCAGAACAAAGAAAAAGCGTACCTCGGCGGAAAAGCCCAACACCGATGCGAGCAAATGAGCGACTTCGCGCTTCTTGTCGTTTGGAGCAGTGAAGTAGCTGAGGAAGAGATTGCGCAACACCTCCTGATCGGCCGCTTGACGCGCCCCTTTGCTGGCGCTGGCAGAAGGCTTCGCTTGCGCTTCGGCCAGTCGTTCCTCGACGGCTCGGAGCTCGTCTTCGCGTCGGGACAAAGTCGTCGACACGTCGCGCATCTGTCTATCCATCTGCTCGCGATTCGCCTCACTCTCCGCGTAGGCGCTCTTCAGCTGTTCGAGATGTCCCGATAAATTCTGCAAACAACCGTCTTGATCAAACAACACTGACATCAAAATTAAAATGGCNCGCCTTGTGCGACGAGCGCAAATGCTCAATGACCTCCTCGTGCTGTCCATCGAGCGTTTCCAGATTTTGCTGCAAACTCGACACTTGCAGCTCGAGTTCGACGATCTTGTTGCGCGCGTCGTCCAGCTCTCGCTCGGCTGCAAAAGCGAACGCGTTCAACGACTGCCGCCAGAGTGTCAGAGTGTCAAGCACCTACCCGCTTCGTACTTGAGCGAATCGACTTCGCTGCTCGCCGCCAGATTCTGGTGGCGCTCTCTTTGCACGCTGTCGACGAGTCGCGCCGTCTCCTCCATTAGACCCGCCTTGTCCACCTGCAGCTGCTCGTACTTGCGCTGCATATCTTCCAGCTGAGCGACCAGATCGCTCGTCGCCGTCTTCTGCGATGCCGCGTCCTCCAACGACGGCGCCGAGTACTCCGACATACTGCCCGTTCCCTTCCAATTGTCCTCCTCGTCCCAGCTGGTATTCCAGCCATCGTCCCCATGAGTCGGCGGTTTGCTACCGATATCAGACGCCGTCGCCGACTGCTGCAACATGGAATCAGAGTGAGTGGTCCCAGAGTTGTATTTGTCAAAGATTGACAATTCGGAGGCTGAAGAAGAGCAGCGAGACACACTTGCACAAGACACGCACGTACAGTTAATCAAGTAACGCACATAAGGGAAGGGTGAGTATACAGAGGGCAGAAGAGTACGACAAGAGCAAGCAGGGGAGCGGGGAGGAAGCAGCTCCACTGACCATTTCTACCTGCAATGAAGCGATGCGCATCTCGTACTGCGTGCGCAGCGATCGAACGTTCTCAAAGTGGGCGTGTTGCAACGACGCAATCTCCGCCTGGTGCTTGTCCGTCATCGAGGACAGCTCCTGTCGCAGATTCACAACCTGAAACTCGCGTCGTCGTCATCGGCGGCACATTGGAGTTGGGGCGGTTTGCGCACCTCATGCTGGGCATCGCCTCCTTCCGACTGCTTGACGACATTCTTCCAATGTGCCACCTCCGCCTTCAGTTGCTTAACCTCATCGCGCGACTGCTGCAGCTGAATGTCCTGCGCGTTCGGCGACAACGGCGGACTGCTCGACGTAAATGAGTGATGAAATGAAGAGTGGCCGCCATCATCTGCGCTTATTTGCAGCTGTTGCAGTTGTGTCTAAAAAGCATCTCTTATCTCCGCAACACCACTAAGCAACAATAAATTCCAATAGAATAAACTTTTCACGGATATGAGCAGTGTGTCACACAAACTTAACGCCAACCTGCAAATTGCGAATATCGGCTTCGCGAGCTTCGAGCAGACCGCGGTAGCGATCCGATAATGTTTCATTTTGTAGCTGAGACGCTTCTGCCTGTTCTTCGCTCTCTTTACACGCCGCTTGCAGCCGCTCAATCTCCCGCGTCGAAGCGCTCAATCGAGCCTCCAATTCCGACGCTTGCTTTTTCACTATCTTAAAATGGACAATTGTTATTTTACACTTCCACAATGCAATATTTAAGACAGACGAATAAACGCCTCTATCAAATAAGGGTGGTACAGAAAATGCGAATCCTCAATGATAGAGCCGAATTGATTGTCTTAAAAGTGGCAGACTATTGCAAACCTGAAGTTCCGTGTCAGGATCGGCGACTTCCTCTGTGGCTTCATTCAGAACTTCCGATGCAAGTTCCGTCAGTTGCCCTTGCAGATTTCGCAGCCACGTACTCATGATCCCGACGATTGAGCAATGGGCTCTGCGTACAATGTGAAAAGTAAGAAGTTACAAGACGACTGCTTCGATATGAGCAATAGTTATTGACTGCACTGAGCGCATTCAGCCGTCTTTCGCATCTTCTCGCCAATAGTGCTCAGGTTGGGAACGACGCTCACTGTACAATCTGTGTCCTTCTTCCTTGCTTCCAGTTCTCGTGCTCGTCTCTGTCTGTGCCCGATCGAGCGCAAACAGCGTGACCCCAATGGGCCACGAATCAAAAGTACGGTAGTTGGACTTTTTACACGTATAAAAATTGCTTGGAATGACTGACGTGATCATCCAAGTTTATGCATTCTGTGCGCTAACAAGAAGTCGTTGGCCGGTATTGCGAGACGATTCGCCAAAGTACGCTGAAATGCAACGGTTCTCTCTAAGAAGGCGGCGTAACGCGTGGTACACCTGGGCGCTGTATACAATGTAACGCATGCATTCGCGTCGTTGCGTATTTAGCAACATGTGGCGTCTTAGTCGAAATCGACGATGTAACGAGCAAAAGGCATGCGGCGGACTGAGCGTAAAATAGTGACGATGAGCAAATTGTATTAAGACAGCAAGCAAATAGAACCGCTGCGATTGCTGTGACACTGTTCAAAAGTTCTGGAATCTTTTCTATACTGAAACATTGTATGTTCTTTGTTCATGTACGTCTGCTTGTTTATAAAAACGGAGGGACTCTGATCATAGGGAACCGACAGAAATGAATTCTGAAGCGACGGATGACGCTAACAAACCATTGGTAGATGGCGTGCAAAGTGTTGACTCAGATGCCACCTTAGTGATTCTTTCAACGTCAAATGCGGAATCACCCGCCGACGAAGACGCAGTCGACTCGACCGACCCATCGACATTACTTAAAACTCTCAAAGTCGATGAAGGCATGTCTTAAGCTGCAACAATGTATTTGTGAATTGTCTGTTTTGTTGAGTGTGGAGAGAGAGAATTACTGCTCGTTGAGTGAATCCACTCGTCAAATAACATGCTGGTTGCAGACGTTCTAAGTCAGTCGTCGGTGGGACTGAGCGACGCCATGTCTCCGATCCATGGCGATCGACTCGTTCACAGCGTGAGCGCAGATGTTTTCGACTCTCCTCGGAGACTCGCGTCGGAAGCGTTGCAGCTGTCGTGTGAAATGTGCGCCAACTACGAAACAAAGTTGCAACAGCTGCAGGTACTGCTGATATACTGACTATGACGTGTTTCTATGGTCAATTTGTGGCGTTCAGGAGATGGAGCGCTCGTTGAAGCAGCAGCTGGCGGCGGCGCATCATTTGTCCGACCGATACCACACAGAACTGTCGGGCGAGCGACTGTATCGCAACGAGTTGGAGGCGAAGATGGCCGTTTTGAGCAAAGAGGCGCAGGATCAGGTGCGGGTCGCCATTGATGCGTCTACTGCTAACGAGGCTCGAATCGGCGCCGCTATCGACGAGTACACGAAGCGACTGAACGCCGACAAGGTCGAATTCGACGCGCTCCGAGAGCACGCCGCTCATATTGAGCGGCAAGCGGCCGAAGCCAACAACAAGTACAATGTAAGCGCCTTCGTTTTCTTGCAGTGAGCGATTGATGGAGTCACACCGCTTTGCGATAGTGGCGGACTAAAGACCTTTCGCCCTCGATTTCGTCATCGTTGCACCCACCATCGTCATTTTTGCATTCATTTCAAATTCGCGGTTGACGAAATTTAGTGATATGTTGATGAATTTTGGTGAAAAAGCCTGTAAGTAAATGCGCTCATTACGTTTGTTAAGCTAAACCGGATTGGGTCGGCGTCCTTGCGATGTAAAGATTCGCTAAGATGATTGTTTCAGAAACTGTTGGGAGCACATCGGTCAAAGTCGTCCGACATGCGGGCGGAGGCGATTGAGTTGCCGCAGACGGTTGACGAACTGCAGCTGATGTGTCTGCAACTGCGAGAAGAACTGATCGAAACTCGCGCCGCTAAAGAGCACGTTGAGGAAACGTTTAAAGGCGACGTCGGTCTGCTCAAAGAAGCTGTTGGTCATTTTTATTCGCGCTATACATCTAGCAATTACTATTTTGTTTATAGATTGTCGCTGAGCAGGAGAACAAACAACGCCTTGAAGAGAATCTCATGGAGGAAGTGAATCAGTTGCGAACTGAACTGGGCATCACGCAGAGCAAAGTATTATTCATCTCTTTTCTCTTATCAACAACATTACTTAATGAGTAATTACAAAGTCAAGTTTTGACATCGTCGCGAAAAGCTGCGAATTGGGCGCATCTGTCGAATTTTCTCGAACTATCCTCCCTCGAATTAGATTCATCATGCTTGCGCTGCTTAAACTGTTTTCTTTGATGAAAAATATTATAAGAGCACGCAGTTTTCGGGAATATGTGCAAATCTTTTATTCGAAATATCGCGTAGGCTTCGACGCAGCTCTCTAATAACTTTTCAGTTCAAAATCATGCTTCAGGGGGGTTTTCGAGAATGCTTTATCTCCTTTCACCACCTAAAGTTTTGATTCGCATAGCAACTGAACTGTAATTACGGTGTCAATTGCTGAATTTCCTTTGTTCACAAGATAATTTTGATTATTCAACTGCGTTTTTAGGTAACTTCCTTATTGTCAGCTGAACAACGCGCCGAAGAGGTCGAAAAGCGAATGGCCGAATTCCAAACCACCATCGATGACTTGGAAACTCGTTTGGGGACGCTGCAAACGGAGAGGGGAGAACTGGAATTCGATCTGAAAGTATGTCGATATTGGTATTAATGAGAGAGCGATAGTTCAATCGATCAATGTTAGGAGTCGAAGAGGCGATGTCACACTTTGCAACAGGAATTGGACACGAGCGAGGTGGTGCAGCGCGACTTTGTCAAGTTGTCGCAATCGTTGCAGATTGAACTGGAGAAGATTCGGCAGGCCGAACAGGTATGCTCTCTCCTCCTTTGTCAAATAACAGCGAACACTAGTTTAGTCAAGTTTTGCACCCTATCTATCGTGAGCTGTTTGCTCGTCGCCTTATAATTTGGATTAGACTTAGGCATGGACGAGCGTCGCGAGCCATATTTAGCAATTAGGGCCTAGTTAAGAGCGTCTATCTCATTTCGGGTGATATGGCCGAGCAAACATTAGGAGCAGTGTTGTCTTTTCTCACAAAGCAGTTTATCACTACTTTGACCAATTTAATCACTTTTGCTATGCACATTGCTTATAATAATTTTAATTACAAGTCAAGTAGACGACGTTATTTACGAAAATAATTTTGGTGTCAATACTAGCACAGTAGCCGGTACCAATATTGTGAATATTTTCACTAATAATAATCGACAGTCAAAAGTTTTACTTCTCTAGAGAATATTGTACAAAGTTGGATCACAATAGCAGCTGCGTGTTTTAGGAAGTTCGATGGCAGTTCGACGAAGACGTCTACCTGTGCAATGGGTGTAAAGAGCCATTCACGAAAACACGCGTAAGACAGCACTGTCGCCATTGCGGACGCATCTTCTGCGAACCGTGTCTTCCGAAGAACGTTCCCTCCGGACCACAGAAGCGCCTAGCCAAAGTTTGCGACGTTTGTCACACGCTGCTAGTCAGGTATGTCCTCGTCCCTGCGCCATTTGGACAACTTGCGATACGACTATTCGCCACACTTTATATATGTCGTCATTTGTCATGCGATAACAAATCTTTCTTACCTTTTTAAATTGCAAATTCACCTCACGATTACTGAGGCATTATCTAGTGCTAGGCCTTTAAATTGCCGGATTATATGGGGAAACGAAGTAATACAGCATTTCAATTCTCAAAGTGCTCTCTAGGATGGCGCTTTTCGCGTTAGAAATGCGACAAATGTCTAAATAATGAATTAGGAATCGACATTTTTGTTACACATCTCTTCCCATGTATGATGGTAGTAGAGTGAGCGCAGAGTGAAAAAGATATGGTATAGAAGGAATGATAGCGCTGAATTGTGGCGAATTGTCGTGTAGCCCACGCCAACGCCCTCATTGCTCAATTACGCGCCGAAATTTCAGTGATACGGCGCCGTACTTCTCTCAGTCTGTTCCAAATATGTCCTGAATTCTGCTGCTGCTGCTGCTCATTTCCTTAATTTATATTCGAAGCACGATAGAGGAAATGGCTCCGCTTGCCATCATGTGATTAATTTTGTGATCACGATGCATCCAATTTCTTGCATCGCCGTCGACCTTTCCCGACAGAAAACATCCATCCATGCTGGCGAGTTTCTACGTTGTCATCGTGTGAAGGCTTCGTGAACCGACGTTTCCACTGTACATGCATTTGGTGACCTGTTCTGTTTTCAGTTTCGGTAGCTATTTGTGTTCTATGCCGCATTGCTTACATTTATATTCTGCTAATAATCAGTTTCTTGCGTCGAGTTCTTTGGTAACGTTTACATCATTTCCATTGACGTGTGTACGTTCGTTGCACAACGTCACAAGCTCATATATCATAAAGAAGCTTTTGTTAAGAGAACTGCTCGCTGGATTAGTCCTGAGTGCTCCATGTCTTTTCGCACCGATAAGAACTGGCCAAGTTGCTTTTGCCAAACTCGTGGCGCTTTGTGGATAACCGGCGCACTGGCGGTGCGAAATGGCGACTGCGCCCAGCAGTTAAGAGAAGAACCTGCCCTTATCAATGCAAACTACATATGTTAGCGTGGGCTTGACGTATCAGCGCCGCCATTAAGCGCTTGTTGCGTCAATCGACCGGTCATTAATACATTCTTGACGGGCTTTTTTTGAAGCAAGATTGCCTTCTTAGAACACGAGATCATATTTTTCCCAGTCTCGTCTTGCAGCATGCTGCTGACACATAATTTGACGCACGCACGTAACTCGATCCATTGTAATAGAGAAACTGTCTCTCAGAGAAGATGTTTGAAGGACAGGGGTGGGGGTGGAGGCAGATCGAGTTGCCATGTTGATGCAGTTATTCGCCAGCAGGCGAGTGGCGTAGGCGCCATTGATGAAGGAATATAAATTGCGTCGGTGACGTCTCCGACATCGCGGTTTGGCGTGCAGAAGTGGCTGCGGTGGGTAGCGCGACATTGTTGTTAGATGACGTCAAGCCGTGCTTGCCCATCTCAGCTGTGTTCGACCAAAAGCTTAAACGCGGCAGTGTTGACGTGACGCTTCAAATACCGAGCGAGACGAGCGATAAGCGACATTCACTCGCTGCGATCATTGCGCAACTCGATTGGTGGTACCAGACGGTGTGACTAAGGTGCTGCCTCATCTGTCCGTCCGAACGCTGCCTTTCATTCGCTCCCACGCCTAGCTGCAGCTACCGATCAGGCAGCGTTGCATGCTCACTCACATCAACTGGTGGGGCACCGTGCCGCTCAAATCCATGGCTGCCACATCAATTCTTCAAGTTGCAGAGCGCGCAGGTCTGCTCGCTCTCAGCNGCCGCTCGAGAGACAACGTATCCCTTCAATATTTACATGGAATAAATCATTTTCGGGAGTCAATTTCACAAAACTATTCCAATTGCAGAATTGAGATAGTCTTATAAAATTGGCCCCATGTGTGCTGTACAGTGTTTTTTAAGAAATGATTGAACGTCGATCGCGCATGAACTTCGCGGGCCGCACATTATTTTTCCTGCTGGCAGAGCGCGAAGAACTAAGCAGGCCGGCTTCGTCCACCTTAGCGCGGTGGGGCGCCATCGACGCTCTTCGCGCCTCGTGCATCGACGAAATGCGTCGCGATCGCGCTTGCCGATACACATCTTCTGTGTGTTCTCCTGCCTCCTCTTCATCGCTCCCACCGTGATCGTCCAGCTGAAAACAGCCTTTGCTATCCTCTGTTCCAAACACATCTCAAACCCACCGCCGCCAGTTCCCGCTTTGTAAATAGTTTTGGCAGGCCAAAGTGACGGAATAGGATGCAGACAAGAATCGCCAGAGGGAAGAACAATGCTGACACCTTGATGGATTTCACAGCGAGCACAGCGAAGAAGCAGACCAGCTGTATGATCGTGAACCGATGCATGCGCTTCGTCTGCACCTGTATAATAACAATTTCTCATCGTTACAATTAGAAATACTCGACTCGCGCTCGCCTAACGTTTATCATGGGAATAACTAAAAAGTAGTGAAACAAGAGATAATTAACAATTGCCAACTATCCAATCAATCCAAATCAAATTTAAGGCAGAATATGAAAGAAGAAAGTGAGAGAATGACAGTAGTAGACGAATACTTACTTTGGTGCAGAAAGCGTCGCGTGGATGGTATTTGGCTGGAACAAAAAAGAGAATGACGCGAGTTAGCATCTGAATGCCAGCCGTGCTGATTAATCCGAGGTAGAAGAAAACGCCAAACATCACAGCTACCGGTATGTTTCGCAGCATTTCCGTTCCGAGCAGCGTCAGACCTATATTTCACAGTTTAGACACAAGCGCAGAACGTCAGCTTTACGATTGATTCACATCCACTAGTTCATTCACTATCATACCATTAGTGCTAATGACAATAGCGCTGAAAACCTACCGATAAGGAAGTGCAGTACTGCGCCGGTGAAGCGCTGCTCGATGGCGCCAAGTACTTTGGGCTTCTGTCCGGGGGCGCGTATTTGATATTTGGTCAGACTGCTCAAGTGCTCGCTCGAACGCACCGGCAGTGCGCACATCCACGGCAGACCGAACACTGAGCCGACCGCATTCATCACCGACAACAGCAGCAAGTCAAAGTGGTAGCCGGTACCCTTCTTCAGCTTATTCTCGTGATTCGCAAGAATCATCCTAAATAGAACTCTTAGAACTGATAATGGGCGCATTTTATCAAACTGACTCGGTGACTTCGGTCTCTATGAAGAGAATCATGAAGAGTAGAAAACCGGGCAGAAAGGCGACGATCGGAATGGATGAGTCGGAGATGGGGAAGGGATAGATGAACCATGGTCGAGGAAGGGTGGGTTTAATGCCGTCGCTGATCTCGAGCTTGGGCGTAAGCTCTTCATGAAAGATGAACCAGTCGATAGCGAGCATGATGACGACAGCCAAACTCAATCCCAGATCACCAATGGCCATGCGAAACTGTCGACCGAAATATTTGGAGAAGCGGATGGAGCGGGCGACGAAGGCGACGATGCACGTGCCGAAGAGCAGCACGCAACAGAGCAGCGCCGCGTTCGGCTGCGGATCGCCCGAGAAATTTCGCAGCGCGTACGTATATCGCGACATCATCTCCAACTTCTCTTCCTTACTGATCAGGATCTCAGCCAGCAGCGATTGATTCTTCTCGAACATCATCTGATCGCCGAACTCCGACTCGTTATGCGCATTGTACCACAGACAATAGCCGCCAGCCGGCATAATCGGATGGTACGTAAACATCTGAATCTCAGCGTTGCTTTAAAAGCACACACAATCAGGCTCTATGAAAGTACCTTTTTCAAAAACTTTAAACTGTCAAAGACGAACATGAAAGAGATGAGAATAGTCATGATGTCGTCGGAGAAGCGGGTGACGTAGTGAATCAGAAGCGGCCCTTCGAACGCGACGGTGATGATGCAAGCCACCAGCGCCCATGCGGCCACCCAAATGCGCAGTTCGAGGAAAGGGTAGCCCGTTGTCGTACAGAACTAAAAGATACCCCCAACATCGATATGGTCCACTATCCACAGAACTTCAGCGATAGTCGTACCATATACAAACACTCCTCAAAGATTAGCATAGGACCACATGCGCCGATCAGCATCATAGGTTGGGTTGAGAGAATGGCGAAAATGATGCCGCCGACACTCGTTGCCAGATGCGTCTCAGTCACGCCCAACAGCCCATTTGTTTCTTGACCTAAATGAAAAGCTTCAGTACTATGTTCGATATAAGAAAGACTGAATTACTGAATATAGCTCCAAATGTAAGAGCAGGAAACAGGCAAGTGAGAAAGAGGAAGAAAATGCTGGCGATGCACTTGAGATTCAGTCCGTCAGTCCAATCCGATAAGTAATGTCTGAAAGAAGACAAGTTGTCGAAGCTCAGCGCTCTCAAATCATCATCTCTGACTGAAATCGACGCCTGAGTTCTCGCCTCAGTCCACCGAAAAGTCGACCGGTTCGCTGGAATGGGTCGGCTTCAATGGCTTCGAGGTGTTCTTGGAATCTTGTCGTCTTCAGGATACCTGTGAATAGGAGATGCGGGATTGGGAATAATTAATTTGAACAATAATGATACTCTCACCGAAATCTTGCGACATAGGTCCGCGCGTCATTGCGCGTCGTCGTTCCTTAATCACGTGACTTTTTGACCGAATCTGCGCATAACTCTCGAGCAGCTCTCCTCTATCCCACTCTCCCGGCGGCAACACGATCGAATCGTTCATAAACTCGTCTATACCGTTGATGAGATCCTTCTTTCCTCCAGCCGTATATGCGCATTCACGGAAACGCTGCAATCTGCGAGTGATTCTGTCCTGCTCATGTTAGTTCTGTTTACTCTGTCACTTACCTTGTTAGCCAGAAGAGTAGACAGAGAACGACCAATTTCGACATACTCCACATCTGACGAATCACTCGGCGCGAGCATCAGGAAGAAATAACGAATTGGCAGCGGCACCTTAACGTTCAATCTGTATTGATTTATGATTTGCATGGACTGTACTTGAAGAGCTCTCGGCTTTTCCACGAGCTCGCTAAGGCGTATAAAGATTGTGGCGGGTTTCTGTAGAAAACTGACTGCTCCAACCAAGACGAGCGCCGCCTCAGATCCTGAACTGTCTTTTTCAGTGAGAGTAAATAGAGTCGGGCTCCTCGATGATCTCACGAAGCCGTTCTGGCAGCAGCTGCGTGCCTGACGCCGTTGGCATGCTCGCACGGCGGCCGCCGCGCAATCGGGAGCCGAAGGATTTGACATTTGCTGAAAAAACACTTGCAGTGCACTGCCACCGCTCAGCCGCAGTGGATAGTTTATTATCATCGGCTGAACAAGGCCGAGTCGACATCAACACCTGAGCGTTCGCGCAACGCCATTGTTATTTTGTCGCTAAGCTACGGTGACCCAGCCAGAGCCAACAATAACATTGTGCAGCAGCAATAAGAAGCAAACGAATGGCAACCAGATGGAAAGAAATATGGCAGCATTGGAAGAACGATTACTGCTTACATGATGATTTATCGTCGCTTGTTCTCTGACTACCGACGTCATGACTTTGGCGTCGATAGAGGCGCGGTACGCTGTCGACCGCATCGTTGCCGTCGTGGGAGAGGGCCTCCGGGGAAGCACCGAAGTCGTTGGGCAACGAAGTGCGCTCGATGTCTTCGATGGCGTCATGCAAGTAGTGGCTGGAGTCCATCGGACGCGCCGCTTTTGCAAGCACCACAACTCAGTCGATGGGACAATTTCGATTGGGATGGGGCGTTCAGCAGTGTAAAATGGCGACCTTTCGATCGGCCGCTTCTTCACTGTACATTCATCGAATCGCTCTCCTCACCGCGTCACCGTTAAAAAGTGGACTGTGTGCGCTGCGACGCGGCCACCATAAGCAAGGGGACACTATTGCTAATAATACATTTGACGAGTCTCTTGCTTCCCGACCATAGTGATAAGCTCTAGTCGGGTTACAGCAGCGCGATAGAGCGAAAGACAGTTGATCGGCCATAGTCGTTACAAACGACGGCCGCGCGCTTGCTTTTAAACCGTGTAGGGACAGATTGCCGCTCGGCTAATCCCCCGACTTGAGAGCAGTCGCTCAATGCTGACGAAAATCTAATGCGATTGACATCCAATCCTATTTGCTGACAACATCCGAATGATCGTCAGTGTTGCGTGTAGTGCCGTGTAGGTAGCACGCGCCAACTCATCTCGACTATATTTACTTTTACAATCAAGCAGCAATGCATGCAGTTCAGTTGGCTGCCGTTGCGTGTTGGCAGCACATAAATCAACAACAATACGACGCCGTCAGCTTATTCACATTCACCTCGTCAACGGCGACCAGACCAATGCCGACAAGGTGTGAAGATGTGAGCAATTCTTTGGAGGACAATCGGAATGACCTGTATTGACATATGGGTAGTTATGGTAGGAACATGGAAAGATTAGCACGTACCTGATTAGAGGAACGACACTTTGACCGCTAATGATGCTTTCATCGGGAGCATCGGTATCGCCGAGCCATACAACTAACTGAAAGTCGACTGGCTCCCAAGTTTCAATAACAATGTCGATATCCTTGTCAACTTCAATTGAAGTACGGAATATGCTAAAAAGAGGCATATTTGGATCCTTTTCACAGCGCGTTGCAAACAGCAGCGACCGACTGACCGAACTGGCTTTCCGCCAGAACTGATTCGGACGCCCGCTGACGATCCGTCGGCGGCAAAGCGAAGGGCGATGCGACTTTCTTCGCCGGAGAGCGAGTGGGGCTGTATTTGCTGGTCAGACAAGTTGAAGCGCAGCGATCCGCACTAAAATGTTAGATACAATATTCCAATTCGTTGACGCAATCCAGTTCTACCTCCGCTTCCGCAGTGAAACCAATCGAAAAGTTTGTTGAAAAAGGCATCACAGTCAGCGGTCGACATTCTACAAAAGGACACAACTTGGCCCAAAATCTGAAAAGAACTTATTAAGCGACTTCATTTAGCAGCTATAGCCACCTTTGGATATTATCGGACAGAAGTTCGTTAGTTGGCAACGTCTCGCAAACCCATCCAGGAGCGAAGAGAGCGACGGAAAGGTCCAATTTGCGGCAAACGCCGAATGCTTCGCAGCAGTTCCACCCGCCGTCGCCGAACGTCCCCCGCCCGAAGCAGTCGACGCCGACAAATACGCTCCCCTTCCTGTCCGCCGCCTCAGCCGCTGTCTGACGCAAACTCGCCTCCGTCCACGTGTAATTGAGAAAGATCGCGTCGCAACAGTCGAACCACGGCCTCAAATGCGAAACCTTAACGGACACACGGGCACATTCGGACAATAACATCAGAAAGCAGGTGTAAGAGCGACCTGTGCAAGCTGCGAAAAGTACATTGCTTTCAAACGGCGCAACGCAGGCCAAATACCGAGCAGTCTCCTCGCGTACCGATTTAAGGCGTTCAGCTCGTCCTGCCACTTTAGTCGACCCGATGTCGCGATCACCGAATCATACCATACAACCCGTGACCGCTCTCCTAGCGCCGATCGCATCGACTTTGTCAGCTCTGACAAGAACCCTTGCAGCGCTGTCAAATGATCGTACTACAATCGAACAACTGTTAAAAATTCTAAAATTGAATATTCCATAAAATGATACCTCAATAACATTTTCAATGTTGATCAACCACCCGTCGAAGTTGTGCACTTTTGCGATAAGAGTCAGCTGAGAAATACAAGCGCGTGTTTTTTCTGGATCACTGAGTATCTCCGAGCAAATTTTGGCACCGGCCTCCCATTCCGTGATAAAGGTACCTGAACAGAAAAGATAGGCTATGTAGCAGCGGATTACTGTACCGAGCACAAGAACTCCGTGCTGGTGAGCGGCGTTGATCCATCCTACTGGAGGAAGGGTGACCAGATGGTGACTAAAGTAGACGAACACATCCATGTACCACCAGTGCGCCACATAGAACGGAGTAGCTTCCTCAACGGCGCAGCCGTCAACAAAGCTAAAACCAAACGCTATTGTATATACAGGGCTCTGTATAAGCGCAAACAAAATGATTCATCAATTTTCGTGAGTTTTTTGACAAGTAAATGAACCAATATGCCGAATGATATGTGCTCATGTTAACGAGAGGTCTTTGGTGCAGTTTCGTATCAAAACTTCACGAGTCTATTGACCTATGCGAGGAGTGCGACTGTACTGCGAATGTGAAAGGAAATATTGCAAAAGAAGAGTGTTAAAGCGAACCGATCGTGCTGCAGGTATCCGCCCTTCATGTCATGACAAACTAAGGTCTGCGGGCTATCGTTTTTTTTCGGTACCCATGATACCAACGGTTTTCCGCACAGAACTGAAGGCACAGTTGTGTGATCCCATTGCAACAATTCTTCAAGGGTGTCCAAGGGAGTCGTAGCATCGCCACATTTATCCATTTGTATATATTCACACTCTATTAAGCAAAAAATTGTCGGTTAAGCCAAACTCATACCAAGAATAATTGTATAACTTTTAGTTTTGAATGTTCATCAAGCTAAGTGGTCAATTCAGGATAGAATAGAGTGAAAAATATTTACTGAAAAACGGGGAAGATGGCAGCAAATACAATAACAAACAGCGTCAATCAACAGACAACAATATAAGCACAAAAATGCCGCGTCAGTTAGCAAACTGCGCTTCAACAGCCTTTCGTCCTTTCACCAATTTGAAAATATGATTGCAATTGCACATTGAGGAAAACAACCCTAATAAGTGAATCAATCCATTTGGTCAGAGCTCATCTTTGTCCTCATCTTCAGCATCATTGTCATCATTTGTCTTATCGGCGGTTTCATCATCTTCGCTTTTTGAAGCGTCCGCCGCCGGCTTAGGCTCTTCCGGTAAATATTCCAGCGGAAATTTAGTTACATCGACGGAAGAACAAAGCTCTAAAAAAGAAATCACTATTTACTATTTATGCGGCGCTCTTTCGGTTTCATTAATATATCACTTCATGCAATGTAACTCACTAAAAATATGGGTCACTGAAAACTGTGGCTTAATCGTAATCTATTATTCTTACAGATAGAGAAATGTTTATTTTAAAATAAAGTTGCGCACCAGTTTGGACATGGCAGAATTCGCGGACAGGATCGACGACCGACTTCGACAAAAACTTCACCAGCGCTTCTTCTTGATCATCGAGGACAGAGTGACACTAAATTTTTCGCATAATAGTTGACGCAAACGTAATTGCGGAATAGTTACCGCTGTATTGAGTCTTGACTGCGTTTTGGAGCTTGAATCCGACCCAGGCAGCCGATAGAGCTTGCTATCGTAGTCTTTAGTTCGAACGTAAACGTACTTTCCCGTCGTTGGATGCGCGGCGAGAGCGTAGTCCTTGTATCTGTCACAGACATTGTCGAATAGCTCGTAGATGTGCGTCTCTGAGCGCGCAAAAGGAATCTGCAAGCGATTGTTTCATTCGATTAACAGATAGGTTTTAAAGATACACACAATCTGAATCACTGAAATTATAACGGATCATCGCTGACATCGCGATAATGAAGGTTATTAACGTAGAGAAAAAGAAGAAAATGCTCAGTACCTCATTTAAGCCGCGCTGACTGCCCGTCGGGTCCACTCGGAAGCTGCCAACTTCGATTTTCTTTCGCGGATCAATTAATGAGATGCTGCGCTCCAACTCGCCAATCAACAGCGTACACGCTGAAAAAATAACGCCATTGAACAAAACAAACTACGTGGGTTTCAGAAAAGTATTCTTACCTCCGCATTCGACGTTCGCTTTGTTTGCTAAAGTGCTCGTTAATCTTTCGGCAAATATGAATATCACGCAAATAACTTTTGGCCACGCCCAAATCATAATGCCCGTTGTTTTTATTACGAGTAGTTATTTACAACAATAAATTAAACGCAAAAATTAGATACAAGTCACCAGTTATGCGATGGCACTGGCTTTTTGAGCACGAAAAAGGAAGAAGAGCGAAGCGGAGAGAAGGCGCATCTGAGATTTGAGAGTTGCTCGATGGTCAGGAAAACAGATCGCTTCAAATAACCCATCTGCTTTGGTACAAGTTTCAATGATAGTCATGTTATGACGTTGCATATTTTGCTGAATATCACACGTATAGGTTCTTGACAAGATGCTCAAAATGCAGCGATACGTAGAAGCAAAAAAGTGCGCGTTATTCAAAGTGCCCTAATTGCATTACCGTTTTGGTGTTTAGATTTTGAAGTACGATCATTACGGTACAAATCGCCGATGTAAAGTAAAGGTCGTCAATAGTTAGTATCGGCGGCCTCGTCGAGTTGCCGAGAAAATGAAGAGTGCTGAAATGAAGACAGCGAAATAGCAGCCAATCGTAGTTTGCAGCGGTCTTCATATTGGCCGGAGAACGGCTCTGCGTTGAAGCCCGCGAGCAATCTGATTTTGTTGATCTGTTTCGTCTTCATTCAAGATACTGCTTACTCTGTTGCTTTTGACGACGACATTCCAACTTTGCGCGAGTGTTCGCTCTTTTCGCCCGCCGTCCTCACCGATAATCACGTGGTACGGCATCCATCTTTCAGCAATTCATGTGCAACTATTCGTTTCAGAAACTCAACTTTGTCGTCTATCAAATGTTATGCGCTGTGCAGCAGTGCTACGCTCGCGGATTTATACCGGAAGTCAGTCTCGACGTGTTTCGACTCGACAAGAACAGCTGGATCTTGCTCGACGTTGTTGACTGCGTGAACAAGAAGTGCGTCACTTCGCAAGCGGAGGACATTGACGGGGTTGGAAGATCGGCGAACGGCGCTCAACACGTCGAGAGCGTCGGCGGATGCGGCGACGAATGGCGCCGTCGTCCGCTGTGGCAGGCGACCGAGGCGTGGACGGAGCGTCGCATCTCCAACTTGGACTACCTCCTGCTGCTCAACGAATTCGCCGGCCGGACGCGCAACAACCCCGACAACCATCCAATTTTCCCCTGGGTGTGCGACTTTTCGGCGAACAACGGTAAGACAGTGTCTTCAACGCACTCTTCTTTGAACAGGAAATGTATTTAAGGAGGCTACCGAGATCTCACAAAGGTCAAATATCGAATGAACAAGGGCGATCAGCAGTTGGATCAATCCTACTGTAGCCCGGCTCATCTGCCGCCGCACCACATTCCGGAGCTATTGAGCGACATCGGCTACTTTGTGTATCTTGCACGGGTCCAATCGCAAAAAGATTTGTGCTCTCACGTGCGCTCTCAGGTATTCAACAGTAGTAGTGAGTCATCGCTGCTCATGATTTGCCGATGTTTCAGTGGGTTCCCGAAGAGTATCCGTCGAATATGCGCCGTCTGTACGAGTGGACGCCCGACGAGTGCATTCCCGAGTTCTTCGAAGACCCCGGCGTCTTCACCTCGCTGCATTCAGACATGACCGACCTGGCCGTGCCTTCGTGGTGTCAGAGTACGGCCGAGTTCATCGAGTGGCATAGGAGCGTGCTCGAGTCGGATCACGTCTCCTCGCAACTTCATCATTGGATCGATTTGGCTTTCGGCTACAAGGTACGCGAACACTCGCAATTTTTGTATCTACTCACTATTCGCGAATATATCGCCGGTTTTGTTATTTCATTTTACTTGAGTGGGGTTAAATTCAGATTTGACGGTGCTGTGAAAAATTACCATGAAAGATATAAAAACAATTTTTGATAATTGCGCGGATGTTACCTTAACGCACGCACTGATATCGAAGCATAAATTCCGCTTTAGCTGACAGGAGAAGCGGCGGTATCGGCCAAGAACGTGCACTTGAGCCTGGCCAGCAAGGGGTCGTCGGTGCGTCGACACGGCGTAGTCCAACTGTTCACGAAGGAACATCCGAGAAGACGCACGGCGGACGAATCTCCGCGAACAAACTTCTCGATGGGCGAAGCGGTCGATTTGGCGATGAATCCTCTCTACGAGATGAGCAGTCGACCGAGCGAAACGTTCTCCGCTGCGGCAGTTGGCAAGCCGTTCGAGTTGGTGTCGTTGGCGCGCTCCATCAGTGAAAAACAGGTTTGATCAGTATGCATTTTCGTTGTGGAGGGAGAAATTTTCAGAATGCTGCCACCGATGAGCCTCTACTCGAGCGATGTCTCATCTCATTCGCAGTGACTCTGCTCGAACTCTTACTGCCCGTCTATTTTCGATCGCTCCCAAAGAACGCCTTGTTGTTCGATCGTCTCGTGCGAGCGCAGATGATCGCGGACGCTTATATCAATCAAATTGCCAGGTAATTGAAGAACCGGCCACAATCGATGATGCTAAATTGCTCGTTCAGAAGTCTTCGACGAGCGCTTCGCGTGCTGTTGAAGTTGGATAAGACTGAATCGCCGCTCAAGGTTCGTTAATGCCGATCGCGACGATTTTCAGTGAGAGATTGTATTGTCTACGCTTCTTCAGCATTCGCAAATGTCGCCTGATCTACTCCTACAACCGCTGTTCACCGTCTTCTCATTCCCGCACTACTTTGACCAACTGCACGATTGCCTCCGTCGATATGAAGACTTGAAGCGGCAGTTTCGAATCTCGTTCATTGCTGGTCATCATGGTAGGCGATATCTTCTCGAGTAACTGGGCCCTTTTACATAAAGTTCGGACTGCGTGTCAATTTGTGATAAATGAACAATTTAGACTTGAATGTAAATTTTGAATCTTATTGATTGCTAAAGGTAAAGGAATAATGAATTGGACTGTTCAGACGCACATCTTGTGGGATTAGCGGAATCGCAAGTGCGCCTATTCGCGAAGCACATTCCGCCGCTGTTGCCGCACATGAAATTGGAAGCGATCAAACTGGTCGTCGCCTTCCTGTCCGACTTGCTCGATTCTCCGTGGACCCGGGTGCTCTCTGCTTGGTCGCTATTCAATCCGATCGCTCAATTTGCCGGTCCCGAGCTGTCCGATCGTCTGCTGCGACCGGCGCTATTGCGTCTCTATGACGTCGATGAGCCGTGCACGCAAAAAATGCTCAAGGTTGTTGCTTAGAAGTCGCCTCGATTCTCTTGCCATGAAAGATATCGTCGATTGCAGCTGTACCATCGGAGCTTTCTGCTGCAGTTGAGTGTGAGGTTGCGCACCGCGACATTTTTGCGCGAATTTGTTCCTCCTTTGGTCGAAGCGGCGGCCGGCGAACGCGACTCGAACGTCGTCACTGATGACGCCTATTGGCGCGAACTGTCGATGCCGCCCTCCAAGCGGCGACCGTCTCGAAGCGTGCATTTGAGCCATCTTTCAATGAGTAAGTTGATGACGCTTATAGAAGAACCGCGGCCATCCATAGCTTGAAGGAATGTACAATTAATAGTTTTTAGCTACGTATGACAAGCTCACTGCAAATCTTATCAATTTATATTGTAATAACTTATTGCCAAGAGCCTCGTCATACTTAGCTAGTAACATTAAATGGCACATTCCAGAGAGCTAAGAATGACCATAGTCCCCCTTTATTGGTATACGTTATGCTGACGAGGTTTAGGCGAGGACGAAGAACGGAAGCGTTTGCGTGAATCCCCTGAAATTGACGAACTCGAATCGCGCGCCGTTCAGTTCGACTTGGAACTCGGACGGTGTTCGAAGGCGACTGGCGATGGCGACGATGTGTCGACTACCTCGCAAGCCTCGCGCGAATCCGTCAATCGGCCGATGTCACCGAACAATTGGTAACTTGATTATATTCTTTTATGTTCATTGTAAGAATGATTTTACATCTGTTTTCTTGTGCCACCCAACGGCGGCAATATGACGTCATTTTACGGAAATTTCAGCCCGGCGGAGCCGATGACCGTGTCGACTGTGGCTAAAGAGAGTTTGATTTGGTTGGCGCACCGACTGGGCCCGACGCTGACCGCGCGCTATGTGACCACCAATCTGCTGCGCATGTTGGCATTGTGCTACTCGGACGAAAACAAACTGGCGTCGACGTCGGGCGAAGAAGGCATCGACGCCGACGTGAACGGAGACGCTCTGGCCGCCAACATCATCGAGTGCCTCGTGGAAATCGCCGCCATATACGGCAATCCCTTCATCACCATGCACTATTTGCCATTCTGCGCCGACTTGGTTCGCTTTTTTTGCGGCAAAACTTGATAGACTTGCAATGTACCGTCGCGCTTCAGATGCAACTCGCCACTAAACGACTGAACGGCGCCGTTGAAGCGGGCGCCATTGGTTGCGTTGTGCTGCTCGACGCATGCTGCCCCTATCTTAGCGACAAACAACTCATGGACTCTCTTCAAGTACGTCCAGCGATACATTCTCTGTGAAACGGGATTATTCCCTTTCTCCCTTTTACAGGAGCCAATCGTCGACGGTATTTTATTTCCCGCAGTCCGTCTCGCGTCATCGTTGCGCTTTCTCTTTTCTGACATCCAACTGAGGCGTCTTTTGGCGTGGAAAACCGCCAAGACGCTGCATTTACTCGGCTGCCGCGTTGGTGGCGACAATATGAAAAGGTGCGCACTACTGTCCTGGTATTCTTCAATGTTGGGACATTTAGACATATGGCCGCTCCACTGCAACGGCTTTTGTGTACGTACGACGTTCTGTACGATCGAGATGCCGATGGGAAGATTAGGAAGAAAGATTCTTATGTGCCGCGCGATGAGACTTCGCCGCCCATCGAGGCGCTGCTCGAACAGCTTCATGCGACGTTCACTCCCCAGCTGGCGTGTTCATTGTACCGCGTGTTCAGCGGTCTCTGCGGCCGGTACAGATGCGCCAGTCGCTTAGTCGCGACTTACTCTAGCCTCTCCATTCCAGGCGCTATTTCCAACTCAGTCTGTCGAACGCTGATCTGATTGTGGGCGTGGCCGAACTGGGCGGCTGCGAGTCGTCGCCAACTCGCGGTCGGTCGGCGGTCGAGCTCGGCCTGGGCCTGGCGTCGGGTAATCGGCTGTCCGGCTGCGAACTGTCGTCGTCGTTTGGCGACGACGCGACCGTCGCGTCCAACTTCGATCGGAACAACGACGCTGTACTTCAGTGAGTATTCTCTCGCGAATGTCAACTGCGAAACTGATTGTCTATGTGTGTGTGTTGTGTTTGCAGCCAGAAGCTGAGCCCATCGGAGCGCCACTTGCGCGGCAACTGGTTGGCGCATTGGCAGCACGAGCTGGGTCGCGACGACAAGTCGAACCGACTGCTGTTGAACCAGATACCGTTGTGCAGCTTCGTCGGACACACGTCTGCTGTGCGCCATATGCGCGTTCTCGACAACGAGAACTCGTTCATCAGCAGCAGTCAGGACAAGACCGTCAAGCTGTGGTCCATTCGGTCGTCTTCGAGCGGCATGGCCAAGTGCGACAGTCAGTGGACGTATAAAGCGCACAAGAAACCCATCAACGATGTCGTCTTTGTCGAATCGAATCGTCTGATCGCGTCGACCGACGGCTGTTTGCACGTACGACTGTCCGACGCATTGCTATCGTTTGCAAGCGAGATGCGATTTAGTTGTGGGATCCGTTCATGGGCGCGACGTTGCGCGAGTACGATTGGCCGGCGACGCCCGGCAGCGACTCCTCAGGCGGCATCACTTGCATTCGAGCGTTCGAATCTCCTTCGCGACTGCTTCTCGCCGCCAGTACCGAGGCAACGCTGCGGTCAGTTTCTATTCGTCCATCGCCCACTTGTTTAATCGAGTCGAAACGGCTGTGCAGGTTTCTGGACTTGCGAATGGCGCGCTGGGCGCACGACATGAAAGTGTCGTCCACCGCCCAATCGGCATCCGTTCGCTGCGTGGCGACGGACGCGGGCGGCAATTGGGCGGCCGTCGGTTTCAGCAACGGCATCACTTCTTTCGTCGACGTGCGCACCGGTCGGCTCATCGGTTCGGGACGGACGACCGATACGGAAATTAGCGCGGTGTGTGACTGCGACTTGCCGTGTATTTCGCGTTCAAATCGCAACCGACTCTTGCAGATGGAATCATCGGGATCATCGACGTTGGTCACCGCTCAGCCCGATCATCCGTTAACCGTGTGGAATGCTCGAAATGCCTCTTTGAAGCACAAAATCACCGGTAAATAAATGTCACTGATCGAGTAGTACGTTTTAAGTGGCTGTCGTTCAGGCTCGCCGGACCACTTGGCGTGCATGGCAGTGAGTGGCGAACAGTTGATCTGCGTGTCCACGTCGAACAAGGTCCGCATCTACGACGACTTGGCCGCCAAACAGGGCAACACCGAGTCGCGTCTCCGCTCCGACGTCTTCAGCGGGTCCGTCTCTTCTATTGCTGTTCTTCCTATTAATCGTCTCCTTCTCTTCGGCTCCAACAGCGGTGTCATCCAGTTACTGTGTTAAATGCTGTGATTTTTGTTATTGTTCACATTTCATTTTTGCGAAGGACGCAAACTTACTAGCGTTTTCGCTGTGAATAGATATTTAAGGGTTGCCATAAATTGCCACGATATTGGGTTGAAAAAATAATACGTCACCTCTGAAGATGGCACACACCTCGTTGACGACTAAGAAATGAGCGCAGGGGGCGCTCGAGTGAGCGCGTCACATGAGACTCAATCTCAATGCATATGCCGGACAGTGCCAACTCGAGTAGAAACCCGTGAAAAATGTCACCCAAATACGCAAATAGGTCGGCTCATTCTGTTGTCGATGGCGGTAGACGGCGACGCTAATGACCAACTGGAGGTACGCCGACAAATGACGGCGGCGACGGAAGACGGACGCGAGGGCGCCGGACGGAGGCCCCATCGAAGCGCGCGCACGGCCCGAGTCGAGTTCGCATTGCCCCCGCCTATTATTGTCGTCCATTGCTCCGTCCTTCCGTGACCATGAATCGCCGCGCCGTCTAACCGCCCGTCCGCTCTGCACATGTCGTCCAGGAGACCAGCTTCGCCTGCGTCTCCCGCGCCGTCATGCGGATCGTGCCAGTTTCAAAGGATCGTCGCGCAGTTCTTTCGCGATCACAGTCGCCTCGTCGCCAAATGGCCGCTACCCTTTGTTACCTTTCCGCTCGTTTTGACCGCCGTCTTGGCGTTCGCCTTCGTCATCCGTATCGACTCGCTGGAAGATGTCGAAGGAGACAAGTTGAGCATGTTCCTGCCAGATAATGTCGAATCAATGCGCGACTTACGGACGCTGCTCGCATTGTTTCCGCCGCAAAATGCTCTTCGCGACGCCTACAGTATTTTCGGCGCGAGTTATGCGTACGTAATTATTGAAGACGTGTCCGTGCAGCAAAATGTTCTGCGCAACGAAATTCTCGCCGTCGCCCGAGACATCTACCAAAGAATTAACGATCTAACAGTAAGTTGTTCAAGCTTGCAGCCAATTTCAATGAATGACCGCTCTTCGTTAACAGGTNCTGGACCGTCACGAGTTATTCCATCAAAACTGGACCAACAGTTTCTGACGGAGTTTTTCAGTACGACCTATGCAGATTTCCTGAGCACATGGGCGATAAAGGTCGTCGTGATCGCGGGCTATATTGTATACATCACGTGTTCAGTGTTCGGCGTCTTACAACTGCCGCTTGGTGAGTTTCATTGTAAAATCGTGAAGTTATCAAAGAGCGCACTGACCTCGTTCCCCATCTATTCGTAGGGATGGACCTCAAGTTGTTGGCCCCGACTGACTCGTACGCATCGCTCGAGTGGGACGCGCAGGAAAGGCTCTATTCTGATTATGGCGGCTACTCGTTCGCAGTCATCGAAGGCACCCAAGTGCCCTACTACGACTCGGCCGTTGCTCGACGACTACTAAGTCTCTATTCCGAACTGACGCACAACGACTTTGCTGCGCCGGCCGACTTTTGGTTGGACGACTTTGTCAGGATTGTGGATATGGCCGGCGACGAGCAGACATTTCTGGGTCAGCTGCACATCTTTCTCAACATGCCGCAGTTCAGCAAGTACCGAAGCGATATCAAATTCAGTCTGGACGACTCGACCTACGGCAAGATTAGCGCGACAAAGATGCTCATTCGCGCTCGCAATGTTGGACAGAATAATCGCACTCACCGCGCTGAGCTCCTGCGCGCCATCTTCGCCAATTATTCCTTTCCCGGTTTTGTCTACGATTCGAGCTTCTTGATGGTCGATCAGCAGAGGCTGACGGTGGAGAACGTCATTCAGGACGTCGGTATCGCGGTCGTTTTAATGATCTTCATTTCGCTGCTCTTCATTCCGAAACTGATCAGCTCCATTTGGATTGGCATTTCTATTTTGAGCATCAACCTGGGCGTGGTCGCCGGGCTGACCGCGTGGGATACACGACTCGACATAGTCGCCATGATCACCATCGTAATGAGCGTCGGCATCTCCGTCGACTACGCCGCGCACGTTACCTACCACTTTTTGGTAAGCCGCGGCGAAGACCATCGTCTCCATCGCGCCTTCAAGTTCGTGGGCGCGCCGATCGCCCAGAGCGCTATCAGCACCGTTCTCGGCGTAATCACTCTGGCGCCCGTCGACGCCTACATCGTGCGCACGTTCGTCAAGACGGTCGTGCTCGTCGTCGCGGTCGGCGTTCTGCACGCGGTCGTTTTCCTGCCCGTCTTTCTGTCCATTTGCGTTCCCGCCGACGAATACTTGGAAAGTCTCAATATATACGGCGAGAGAATAGGACATTATCTCACCAACCAGGTGCCCAAGTATATTGAACAAATTCGCAACAAACGGATGCATTGCTATTTTGACCGCCAAACTATAGCAACTCAAACTCGCGAAAACTGCCCATCGACGGCGGAGCGGGCGGTGGAGCGAGCTGGAGATAGACTCGCGCCTCCGTTTACTCCGTTGCAAATCAATGCGCCAACCGAACAAGGCCGACCTGTACATCGACGATTCGGCCGTCGTCAGCATCCGCAGCAGCGTCACAAGACCTCCGCGTCACAAGACCTGTCCGGATTCCTCCGATACAAGACGCGCCAGCAGAAGGAAGACAACGATTCGAGCACGTCTCGCTCTTCGTCGCCCGCAAGTCGATCGACAGGCGATTCCGACTACACCGAAATCATGCCATCAACACCCAATCGCGGTGTGATCGCGGTGAATTTGAACAAGGCCGAGAGCGAAGCGGACACATTGAGCAGCTCGAGCTCGATCAAAGAGAGCGAGTACGGCGCCAAGCGCGTCAGCTCGAACAGCAGCGAGTACCCGCTGATCAGCTCTTTGGCGATGCATCGGGCGCCTCCATCCGGCCGTATGTTGCCGACCGGCGTCGCCGCCGTCCATCGCAGCAGCGCTCGATCGGCGGCCTACAGACAGAGCCAAAGACCTAGTCAGAAAAGTCGGAAACTTCCGCAGCCGCCGCCTCATCGGCGTTCCGTGCTGCCCTCGCAGCGACTGAATACCATCATCAGACAGCCGCCGAGTCACCCTCCTATCAACGAATCGGAGTACAGCTGTCCGCCGCCGCCCAGCGAAATGGTAGCAAATGTGAAACGATCGCTAGGCGTTCCCGGCACACAGACAATCGCAATCATGGTGCAACAGTCGCAACTGGCGGTTGAGGCGAGTGCGTTCAAGCAGAAGCGAGCCGTTGGTCGATCTTTTTCGATGGACGACGTGGAGTCGATTGTCACCGCCTACTCGGACGCGTTCGGCGTCATTCGAGGAGCGGATCGTACTCGGACGGAGTTGAGCACGTTCAAGCGCGCCGACGACAATCACCTCGCAAAGAGCATTCGCAGGCAGACGGCCGACAAATTCTAACTGCCTGCACATGCGCGCGCGCCTTAACAGTGCTGTTGCGAATGGTCGAAGCGGCTACTGTACTTTAGATCTGTACATTTTCAAAACGCCAGAGAATCACAGTAAAGCATTCTATGTCATATTCCTGCCTATTTTAAAATCAAAATAGCGACGTAAATTAGCATGACTCAGAGTGCACCTGTAATGATAATAAATAGAATTTGCCGTGAAAGGAAGCAAGGCACAATAACAATGCTACAACATGAGACCACACATGCATGGTGCAAAAACCAGTATAAAAATCTGATCACTGGCGTAAGTATAGTACAAAAAAGTAGACAGTATACAGCACAAAGCGTTTTAAGGCAAAGGCAAATCACAATAGTCAAACCCATTCATGGAACATTAGAAACCGAATGGAGCAGAAAAGGTCTACGACACGTCAAGTGACTGGAAAGGCGAAAAAAATGAATATTAGTTGATAACCTGATGAGTCAGTCTGCCTGAACATAACTGCGTGGAAATATGCCCACATGAGCATTGCGTTGGCCGGCCGCTCCGTCGTGGCGACCCTTCAACCAGTCGCTGTTGGTCTCTTCTGTCACCAGGATGCGATCGCCCGCGTTGAACCACAAGTCGGACGAGTCGTCGCCGCGGTATTCGAACAACGCCGTCACAATTTTCCCCACCAGAGCGCCGCCGCCGCCGCCGGTGGAAGCGGTCGGAGTCTGCAACGATTACGTAACTAGTTTCGAGCGATTGGCGAAAACCAGATGGAATGTTTACAGAAACAGCAGCAGAAGCAGGAGCAGCCGTTTTATGCGTTTCGACGAAATTAGTGGGGAACAGACCGACAACGTTCGGCGCTCTGACCAACCGTCCACGCGACCATTCCGCGTTGACAGTCTCGAGGACTTCCACTTGATCGCCGCGCTGGAATACCAGGTCTTCAGAGTGGCCGGTGTTGTAGTCGAAAAGAGCGGCGACAACGGGTCCTTGAGGGGCGGACGCAGCTGAAGAGAACAAGGGCATTTACTCGACCGTTGATGAGCGCGTCAAGTACGCACGAACCGTTGAACACGACGCTGGTGCGGGCACCGGCGGTGGAACTGGCTTTGGGAAGGTCTTCAATGACTTCAATGAAAGTAATGGGGAATATTCCGCGTCGGCCGCCAACAGTTTCGCCCTCGAGCCATTCGTCATTCACCCTTCGCAGGAGGCGTATCATCTCGCCCGCTTCAAATTGCAAGTCGCCCACAGACACCGAATCGTAGTTAAAGAGAGCGCGGCAACGCGGCCCGTCACTGTAAACACACCGTTACGCATTTAATGGACGAATTCATCATTTCTCATACTTGATGCCAACGTTTCGATGAGAATCGACCGTTGGAGTCGAGCTGAGCGATGGGGTGGGCGTAAGCGGTACTTTGACGTCCAAAAACGCTATAGGAACAATTCCGTGCTGACCCGTACTAGTGTTGAAAGCATAAATCCATTGATCGTCCACCTCGCGTTTCAATATGATCGTGTCGTTCACCTATAATGCCATCACCGTAATGCAAACTTGGTGCCAACACAAGACTAACATTGCATGATAATTCGTCAAAGTGAACGCCGTCGTACTTGTACTTGGCAATTGCATGCGGCTCTTTCACCTGTAACATTCAAAATGCTTTTTCATGCGAAAGTGCGCTTTGGCGAGCAAAAATGGACTAACCGGTTGATTGAACATGGGCATCGTCGACGACTTGTGCACGGAGGAGGCGAACTTTGGCGGGGGCGGTCGTTTCGGAGGCGGTTTGCTATTCGAAAACGAATGGCTGGAGCGGGAGCGGGACACCGCCGCCGACGACCCGCCCTCCCATGACCGGCCGCGGTCAAAGTCGGTGTTGAACGGGTCGAAGCCGGTGTTCATCTGCGCGGGCGGCGGCTCGCACGATACTGGTCGCGACGCTCGACTAGCAGGAGTTCCGATCGTCAACTTTGTCTCCAACTCGCTCTTCAGCGACTTGACGGACGGCTGGTGGTAGGGAGTTGCCGCCGGCGGTTGGGTCGCGTTCCACGCCTTGAATGCGAGCTGTCCCGTGGCGTCCGGCTTTGATTGCGCGTGTTCGAACGCCGAAGTGGCAACCTTCTTTGCTACGTCTGGATGCTTCTGCGCCTGCTGCACTCCAAAATTGGCCACGTTGCGAGTGGCGTTGGGGTTAGACGCCATGAGGTCGAAGAGGTAATTTGAAGCAGAAGAAGGAGCGTGCGGCGCTGGGCGTTGCGCGGCTGCCGGCGACTGCTTACTGGTCTCGAACATGGCGCGCGCCGCTGACACTGAGAAATTCGAAAATCCGTCTAAAATGTCGCCCAGATGAATCATCCATACTGATAAGAATATATAACGATGCCCCATTGGTTGGTTGATACATTAAAATGATAAAGAAAATTGCACACACCGCCGCCTTTTTTCGGATCCGGTCTGCTTCGATAAGTGGGCAATGAAGCTGCCATCGATTCATTGCGAGGTTTAGTTGGTAGCGGCGGAGGTGGAAGTGCTTTGTCAGCGTGAAACATGATAATGGCGCTCGATCACAACGTAAGAATTTTCAATCAAGGTCTAGTGTCAATGAGAAAACTGTAATGGATGAGTATCCAAGGCACAGGAACAAACAGTATACCGTTTCACTAGCCAAAATGATTAAAACTGGGCCTTATAAATGACAGACGAAATAAAACTAACTAGACACAGAAACAACAATCAAAAATTTAACCAAGGTAGCGACGAGTTCAATCACAGGACACTGAACCGCCGGCCGATAAAGTGACGTCGTGCGATGAGTAAGTCGCTTGGCGAAAAATATCGATCAAACGTAAGCAGATTCTTAACAGCACTGACCTCAAAAATCCTACAAAGAAAATATATTTCAGTTTGATAAAAACTTGAAAAAACAGCAGGATACTCTTGCTAATTATTAAATCTCATGATATTAGGTATAAAAGTAGGTTATGTGCAGCATCGTCATAATTATCGCTATATAATCGTCAGTTTTCGAATCTGCCAATTAAAATTGTCTACCGCTACAAACATTTTCGTCCGACATTTTAATTTGCAGCAACTTTTCAAATTAGAGAAAGAAGTAACGGATATTCGAAAAATCGGCGTATACGATTAGTTTAACTTACTTTTTCTCGAAAAGATATTTAGGTTAAGCTAATAGGATATATTTAAACTACGATTTGCTGTTTTCAGATGACTTCAGTTCACGATGAGGATGAAATTTTGAACATACCAGACGATGACGACTCGGTAAAGTTTGTGTTTCATTCAAGCAAGCCGACATATCTGACATTAAATTCTTCTTTTAGTCAAAATGGAATGAGTTCGATGATCTGGATGAAGAAGGTATTCTGGGCAACGACTCGTACTACAACACGGTAGCAAAACCGAGCGAAGAAGAGGAAGATGTGAACGCGACGTCTCCAGTCGGGGAAACAGTCGCATTGCAACCAGTCAACGAAACTGATCCGGACGATATACTCGATTATAATGAAGAAGAGGTGGATGAGAGGGTAAAGTCGCCGGCGGACGACGAAGGAGACGACGACTCAGACAACGAAGAAAACGCGAGGGATAAATTCCGGTCAGAGCGTGCGGCGACATCGAGTTCGTCGGCGTCGCGAGTGATTCCGGACTCGCTGGACGATGTGCAAGTGAAGCCGGAGACGTCGGCGGCGTATCGCAACGGACGCGGAAGGGGAAGAGGAAGTGGACGAGGCGGCCAGCAGAAGGTGCTCATCAACCCGCGCTACAGGGGCACCGTGCCGCAGCAGGCAAACAGTCCGTATTTTCATTCTCTCACTGCGACTCCTTCATTTCCACATCATCTGCTTGCAGTTCGCTTGCGATGGGACACTTCGCAAATGCCCATGATTCAAATGGGCGCCGTCAAAGTCGTGCCGTCGCGTCCTATTATCCCGACGTCGTCGAACATGGGACTGGTAGGTGCTCGGCTTTCGGGTCTACAGGATGGGGCAAAAATTCCCGCGGTTTTTCAAGAGCATATTTTATTAAAATTTCAAGTCTTTTGATAACAACAACACCGTTCTCTTATAACAAGAATAAACGGAATCTTCTGATCATTTTTGCTCAAAGTGGCCAACCTCGGCGTCGATGCACAGCGAATATTTGACAATGTGTTCTTTGAAAAATAATATTTCTTTGAAAAATAATATTTCTTTGAAAAATAATATTTCTTTGAAAAAACCGCGGGAACTTTCACCCCACCCTGTATCGTCGGTGTATTTTATGCGAGTATTTTTGCAGATGCAGCGCTTCGGTATGATGAACAATCAGCGCGCCGGTCTGTTCGCTCGTCCGCCGCCGTCGTTCGGCAACGCACCCATGCCGCTTATGGCTATGCACACTATGGTGCCGGGCGGCGTGTATCGTCAGCAGTCCGCGCCGTTCATGGTCTCGATGCCGCCGCCTAGGAACATTCTCCCTCCGAATATGTCAAACTCGTACTCGCAACCCCCGCCGCGTATGGGCGGCGGCATTGTCGCGCCTCAGCAAACAGATCTCGCCGCTTATACTCGACTGACCTCGACGTCAAGGCAATTAGCATCACCTTTTCCCTTATTAATGACGAGTTCTAACACATTAGCTGTTTCAGCGCCGGACCGCGCCTGTCTCTGTCGAGTGGATATGCGGGTGGCGCAGGTACGGACGGAAACTGGGATCAAATGGTCGAAGATTTTGTGAAGCGCAATTCTCGTCAACGACCGACGACGGATCACCGTCCGTCGCGATCGGACCGAAGTCGCAGCCCACCGCCGAGACGACACGTTCGGTCGAAATCTCCAGAAGATTCGCAACGGTCCTCGTCGACTCCGCACGACCGCAATGGACGGCGACGATTAGTTACCGACCAGCCGACTGTGAGTTTATTTTCGGCGACTCGCTCTTTGGATCAAACAATTTTTATTCATTTTCAGAGAAGCGAAGCGATAAACGAAAAAGCAAGACCGGCCACGCAAAAAGTGGACGTTGAATCGGCGAGAGCGATCGGATTGGACGATGAATATTTGAAGAAGATGGAGGATCAGAGGCGACTTCGAGAGGCGATGGTCAGACGCAAAGAGCAGCGGAGGATACAAGAGGTGAGTGCATCGTCTGTTGTCAACGCTGCTAATTAGGTGCTGATCGATTGTTAGATGAAGAAAAAGCAAGACGAACAAAGTGTCCCGACGACGCAGCGCGCCTCTGCAACTATTAATAAGGCGGCCGCCGACGCCCCCCTCCTCCCTCAGCAGCAGCAGCAGCAGCAGCTCAGATCCTCGCAGGGAAACAAGACAATCAACCAACGCAAGGGACCGACGCCCTCCGATTCGGCCAACGATAACGTCGCCGGCGAACGCCAAGTCATTCTCCCTTCGCGCAAAATGTCCGCCGTTATCAGCGAAGCGACCAAGCCCATTCTGCGCACCATCGTCAACCAGAAAGTCAAGCCATCTGCCTCGGATGTAATCGTCGAGCGACGCGCTGTTGCTGGTCCAGGCGTGTCGACGCCGTCGCCGCTGAGAATCCCGATCGGCAAGAAGGCGGCGGCAGCTGCAGCAGCAGCAGCAGCAGCAGCGTCTAATACCGGCAAGCAGAAACCAGTCGATCCGAATCCGCCGGCGCGCATCTCCATACACGAACGCTTTTCGTCGTCGCAGTTCAAGCCGCGCGAGCCAGCGGACGAGCCGGCGCCGGCGAAGAAGGCGAAGAAACCGACGGTCAGCATCGCGGCCGTCGTACGCGACATCTCCAGCTGGGACGGCGCGCTCGGTCGTCTCACCCTCGTCGCCGGCACAGTCGGCAACGTTAAAGTTCGTCTCAATGGTCTTTAATGCCATTCAAGCATGTACTCATTGGCGTTCGCTTTTAGAAATGTTGGAAGTCCGCCAGCGACACGATATCGATTATTTTTGAAGATCAAGACAAGGCGATCAACTTTCAACAGCAGTACAATTCGTAAGCAATGATTGATGCTGATTGACTAGAAATTATGTTAATTGTTGGCGTTTGTGCAGGAAGGTGATGAGCGGAATCAAGCTGGTCGTCAAATTGGAGCCGGTCGCCGATTCGGATTCGTAATGGCAGCGCGTCGGATTGTCTTACGTCCCCCACTATCGCCTTGTGGCTCTCTCTCTATCTCTATCTCTCGCTGACATTCACTCAGAATGTATTCCCTCAAACGATTATAAATCGTCAATAAGTTGGACAAACAGAACATTTTCCAGTTATCCGCTGTTGAATTCAGTGTTTTATGTAGAATTGTTCGCAGAAACATTTTATTATTTTGCTATTTACAGACTTATTTGAGTCGTTTTGCAATTCCCCCAAACTACAATACACCGACATTGATCTTCTAAGGCATTGACGACTTTTGTAAGCGAATATATGTATCATGTTGTTCTTGCTATGTATATGTGTGTATGTTGAACAGCTTTTAAGATAATGAAATTGATTAAGCGTGTACCAATGCTTTGCGTCGGTCTGTGGGTTTAAATATGACTTTCGTTGTCGTTCACATAAAAGTATGCGCGTCAGGAATCTTGCACATTTGTACAGACGGATTTTTGATATTGTTTGGTGCCTTTTTTAGTTGGATGCATTGCATGTTGCACCTTGTCATATCGCGATCGCCGATGTCTATTCGCGCGGCTGCTTTCCAGTCACTCGTTTGATTTTATCGTGAACGAGCTGCTAAATTTATTCTTATATACTATTCGCTCCCGCGATTGTATGTTTGATCTTTGCTCAAGGTTCGTTCCTTTTTCTGTCGATAATTTTAGGGCCCATACATATCTATGTTGTATGCACAAAGCAGTGTGACTCCTATGCAGGGTCTTCCACCGTAGTTCGTCATCCTTGAATTATAATTCGTCGCTTTTGCATTCAGTTTCGTCAACCTTGTGTTTGTATCAAATGCAGTGATGGCGAAATCGCATACAATAGTGACGGATTGAGATGCAAGGTCGTGTATGTTTTGTACATGTGAAACAAAATTTTTTGTTGCACGCACAAGTGTACGTATGGGCTCTTGTATAGTTTACTCGTGCATAATGCGACCGTTTCAGGTTGTATCCTAAAAAGTTCAACGAGAGATTTACAGGTCTAGTCCGAGCAGTTCTACTTCAAGCTGTGATCAAGCCTCGTGGTTCTAAAGATCTGTGATAGTGAAATGAAGCTCACATTGTCATTTTTACCTCGATTTTCGCAAACGTTTCAGGTTTATTTTAAGCTAACGTGTAAAATACAATATTCAAAACAATCTTTGTACACATACATAAAAGACATAAACACAAGCTAACAATCGCTAAGCAAAACGATAAGAAATCATAATGACCTGATATCAGTACTTGATTTTCTTGGAAGAATCTTCCCTGAAAAGAATCATCGTTATCGCATGGAGATTGGAAGGGAAATGGCAACATACGAAGCGGCGCCGCCATCCTTGCGCTTTTCGAGAATGCGACTGATTTGATTCCATTGTTTGTCGATCTTCTGCTTGTTGTCGCGTTCAGCGGCCCCCGGGCCAGTTTTACGAGTCTTGCGTCCATCGTTCATTTTCACTCCGTACTGATACGCCGCTCTGAAATCACACGCTCGATCATAACGCCAACTTATGGGATAGGCTCACTTTGGAAGAGCCTCTCGCTGGTTCTGATAATCCTCGTATTCTTCCGATGTCTCAAAGTCCCACCGCTTCACCGGCCCTTTCTTGCTACCCTGTAACATAACGGTTGAGTATCTCTTATACACTCATTTGCTTTCTCTCTCTTACCGCATCCATGCGAGTGTAGTCGGCTTCGTCATCGCTTTCTCCAGCCGCTTCGAACATTTCCACACCCCTTAAATACGCGTACGCATTAAGAGAAATATTTACACGAATAAGAAGTGTCGAACCCAGGGTAGCATTCGGCGTAGCTGTCGGTGGCTGTCAGCTGAATATCGCCCTTGGCGCGAGCCTGCGCATTTCCAGTTTTGGCTAGGTGTTCTTCGGCGCGTTTCACGCCGGCGGCTGAGTCGCCACTTCGCGCTTTGCTCTCGTCGGTCCGTCCGTGCGACTCCGATCGGCGTTTCAATGCCAAATCAGCGGGGGAAAATCCCTCGGCAAGTCGTGGTTCCTGCTTCAATCAAAATACGTTGATGAGCAATGGAAACTGTGGCACAAAAAAGACGAAAAAGAAATGCAAAGATTTCTTTGAGCCGGTTTTCGCATATCTGCTCGCTTACCGTGGCTTCAGTTCGCGAAGGACGATCGCGCTCCCGCCGGTCTCGATGGTCGCGTCGGTGGTGGTCGCGATCGCGCGATCGTTCGCCTTCGTCTCTACGACGGTGGTCCTTGTCGTGCGGGCGTTCTCGGTCCTTTCGAGAGGAGCTCTACAAAAACAGACTATATTAGAATTTCAAAGTCTCGTTGGAATCGGTCGACTGACGGAAGAAGCTTCGGGTTTCTCAAAGTAGGTTTCGTGCGCCTTTCCCTTTTTCGAACCGCCTTCACTCTTGACGTTCGGCACGTATTCACCGGCGTCGTCGAAAATACTGCAACGCAATCAGACTATTGTACAGATGGCGGCACGAAAGAGAAAGAAGCGAACCGACCTGCGATTAACGTGTTTCAACAAGTCTTCCGATTCGACCTCGGGTTTGTCCTTCTTCTTGCGCTTCGTGTCAGCGCGCAAGTAGGAGAGCACCTGAGTGAGCTTCTGAATGACCATATCATTGGTGCTGAGATTGGCCGTGGTGTCGTCGATGGGGCAGTCCTGCTTGGAGCGCAGAAGAGTGGTGGGAATGTCGGACTCGGCGTACTCGTCGTCCAACTCGATGACGTAGGCCATGCGGCGCGGCGCGAACAGGTCGTTGGTCTTGGGCGGCTCGTCTTTGAACAGGAGGCGGTAGATATTCCTGGCGAGCGGCGCCTTCATGTTCGCCTCGGTCTCTTCGCGCTCCTCCTTCACCGACTGGTACACCGCCTCCATCTGTTCCTCTTCCTGCTCCTTGCCTTCTATCTCGCTGCGCACCTGACATTGTCTCCGTCAATCACCGCCTTCCGCCTTTCACTCGCCACGTTCAACTCACTTTTTGCAGCAGTGATAGTCG